>CAHIKZ030000683.1:90000-237500 GCA_903632075.3 Acanthosepion pharaonis | reverse complement strand
ACCACTTGCTACATAGTTTTTTTTTTTTTGGGGGGGTCAGATCATTAATCATGCTTTAATCAATATTGACAAAAATATAAAAGGCGATTGGTTCTTAAATTATGTTTCAAGTCAGTTCCCTCCTCTCCTCCACTTCTTACTCTGAAGTTACCAATTAGAATTTGGGCTAATTTACAGATTTACAAGACTGCATATTTTGAAAGACATTTGATACATGAAACTGTCTCTATAGAGATGACTTTGTTCTTTTAAAAGATTTTAAAAATTAATTTTTGGAAACTGTCCTCTGTCCCTGACTTTTCACATTCAATAATCTGTTTAAGCAAAAATTCAGTGCTTGACAATTTTGTCCTTTTTTCTAATTAGAAAGAAAATTATCCAAAGATCCATGTAAGGTAAAAAATAAAAAAAATTGGGAGATTAAAAAAGAAATAGGGAAAGGCTTAAACTTCTGGGCCTGCTTCTAAAGATGAAAGGTCTTTGCTCTATTTGTGATTTTTGGTAAAAGTTTTCCCTTTATTTGAAATCTCTGGCAGCATTAGTTTTTAAGACTAGCCTGGCAATTAGTGCTGACTTCATTTCATAGTTGACAGGGCCAAACTATGGATAGCCTTGTGATTAAAGGTGGTGTTAGGCTCAAGGTTGTCTGGGAAATAAATCAGACACTTTCCGAGCTGACACTTTATTTGTTGTTATATTCATGTAATAAATATCCTACAGCTACAGAAAAGGCATTCATATTTGCTTTAGTTGTTTTTAAGTCTTTTTAGACTTAAATTCTGTCCACTTTATGTATGTCTCTCTCTCTCTATCTATCTATCTATATATATATATATATATATATATATATATATATATACACACACAATTTAGTCCCAACTTGCCTGCCTTCTTGGCAGCCTCACTGCCTTATTATTCAGCCTTATGTTACTTGCTATTTGATCTGCTTAAATAAATATCACAAATGAAATGTTTTTTATTATCTATGACTTATAAAATATTACAAGTTTACACATACAGCATTTTGGATCAACTTTACAAGATTCTTGGCTTGTAATGATATAATTTTATTTGAAACTTTTCTCTTACAAACTGTTTTGATATGAAATGTTGAGTAACCTCAGACTTGCTGCTAAAATGTCAGATAGAAAAAGGTTAAGTTAGTGTTTCCCTAACAAATTCTTTCATATTGCATTCTTCTGAGGCATGAAGTTTGAAATGCTATGCTCAATAGATTATTTCTTAATCTAAAATAAATAAATATTTAATTCCCTGTTTTTTTTTTTTTTTTTTTTTTTAATTTCATCTCCATACAAAGAAAGTTGCTCTCCAGTTTTGAGAGGTGCTGAATTGTGTTTTTGTTTTTTGCATTTGACCCTCACTGAAGAGAGATTAATTTTTAACAAGCAAAATTAGTTCTAAATATGTTTATTAAAATTGGAATGATTTCTTTTAAATGCAATATTTTACAGAATGATTATCAATGACGCTAGAAACAATTGTTGTTATGCTTCCTTGAAGAATTATTTGTAATTAAGTTTTTATTCAATATCAAATCCAATCTCATGTGGAAAAGGGGTTCACTCTATCCACCTGCAAATGAAAATATTTTCTCAAAGAACAAATGCAAATTTATTTAAAAAAAAAAAAAAAAAATGTATTTTAATCTTGCAAGAAAACCTTGTGACTTTTTGTTGACCATGATATATGGCAACTTATCCTACAAGAAAAACAAATTAAGACAAATATATATATAATATTTCCAGGTCTTTTGGGGGAAAACACTAAAGTTAATGTGTGAAGGAGGGGTTTGCCAGGACCTTTCCACCCCCGATGAAATATAGTAAGCATAACTTGATGGTTGTGTGTGTTTCAATAAGATACCACTATCACCATGTGTAGGCGACCTGAAACTGGTTACAGTAATACTTTGCTAATCTCCAGGTCCTTCATTGGCTTTCATGATGGCCAGAGTTAAACCCCATGGCGCATATATGAAATTTTACAGACCTCTCTAAATTCCCTGCAGCCACACTATACTATTCTATTATAAACAGTCTAGAACATGTTTGAATAGATATAGCCATTTAATGTCTCTAACACCATGGAGACTCAATGCTACATTATGTAGCTGCAGGCCAACCAAACAACTAGGTGTTTGGGTGTGTGTGTGTCTCTCTCTCTCTCTCTCTCAAAATGCCTTCAATTTTTTAGGCTTTAGAATTATTCTTAATATTTGCAATAAACCACTTAAATCCCAATAATTGAATGAATTTGTATAACATCACAAGAATTTAAGGTTAGCTTGATTTGTCAAATAAGGGGAATTTTTACTGTTTCTCACTTTTTTTTTTTTTTTTTTAACATACAAACTATAGCTTAGGAAAATAATTTGCTTTGATTTAAAGAATTCTTATCCACTTTTAACACCTTCATCTTCCCATGTTCTGGAGTTTGATTTTTCTAGATCCCAAGTTGCCACCTACCCTCATCCTGAACTTTTAAATGGATGTGTCTGAAGTTTCAAGGTTCTAAAGAAAGTATTAATCATTATTTCTAAAGTGTTACTTTTTTTTTTTTTCCACAAGGTTTTTTTTTTTTTTTTTTTCCACAAGGTTTTTTTTTTTTTTTTTTTTCCACAAGGTTTTTTTTTTTTTTTTTTTTTTTTTCACAAGGTTTTTTTTTTTTTTTTTTTTCCACAAGGTTTTTTTTTTTTTTTTTTTCAAAGGTTTTTTTTTTTTTTTTTTCCAAGGTTTTTTTTTTTTTTTTTCCACAAGGTTTTTTTTTTTATTTGATTTCTTAAGTCTATGAAACCACTTGAGTGTTATTAAAGCCAATATAGAATATCACCTCTTCCTCAGGAAATAGATTGCAAAATACATTTGTTGTGTATGTATCTTACCAATCATTACAGTAATATTAAACTGAGCTCTGCTATAATTTCTATTGATTTTTATTTTAAGCTATGAAAGAACAGTAACTGGCATCCAAATCATAGCTTCAAGCCCCCAAATTCATTCTTGTTCTATTTTCAATTCCATTAAGTCATGGCGGTTGTTGTGGACTAATTACATTTAGTTTACATTTTCACTTTCACGTAAATTTTTTTTCTTATGGATTCCCCCCAAGTTTATCTGCATCCGTTTCTTTTCTTCACTCAATCAGCCATGTATTTGTTTGCAGTAATTTTCCGCCTGTATGCATTGTTTTACAGATTGTATGAAAAAGACATAATTGTAGGCTCAATACACTGTGAGATTTATATTTAATAATAATGCTATTACTGTAGGTCAATATTTTAAAATTGATATTAACCGACTTGTCTTGGTGACTATCAGAATGCAACATTAACCTTTCTTTATAAATAAATTCAAAAGATATGTCATAGAAACACATTTGATTTTTTGATTTTTTTTTTTTTTTTTAGCATTACGCCCCGAGCAAGGCGTGAAGCCATTAGGATGCAGGGGGTTGCAGAAGATTTGGAGCAAGAGCAGATAGGAGTGATAGAAGAAAGGATGAGGAGAGGGATAGTGGATAGATCAAGGTAACTGGATGTCAATTGACATTACATTTGAATAGTTGGAGATTATAGCTCTCAGGGAAACAGTAATTGGGAAGGGTGTTCCACAGACGAGAGGTGCGAGGTATGAAGCTATTGGAGTAGAAGAGACGGCTACATTTAAAAGTTTCTACAGTGTAAGGGTGGGAGCGGGATGCCAGCCTCATAGGGTGCTTGAATTCATGGAGTCTGAGAACCAGTGAAAGCAGCTCATCGGAGCAATTACCATGAAAGTATTTGTAGAAAAGACAGAGGCGACAACGCGTCTGTGAGAGAGTGACTGTAGACTAGATGCCAGATCAGGGCCACTTATATTACATATCCATCTCTGGATCTTGTCAAGAACTCTGAGGTAAACAGAAGGTGCCCCAGACCATATATGGCAGCAATACTCCATGCAAGGGCAAATGGTTGATTTGTATATTTGAAGTATCGATTCTGTGGAGAAAAATTTCCTGGCGCGGCACAGAGCGCCAACTTTCCTCGCGGTGGACGAAGCAATTGACTCAATGTATTTGTTCCATCTCAGGTCAGCAGTCAACGTGAGACCGAGCAGACGCAGGGAGTTGCTCTCAAGAAGTTGCCCATCAGACATTCTAATGGGGGGGCAGGGAAGGATCTCTATGGTGACTAATAGAGAGTAGTTTAGTTTTTGAGGCGTTAAAGTTGACCAGCCAATTCTTGCCCCAATTAACCACCAATTGGAAATCCATTTCAAGACACACGGCCAGGTTAGTTTTGTCACCAACACTACATTTGTTTTTGAGGCAGGAGTAAATTGTAGTGTCGTCTGCATAGATGCCAACTTGGGAATCTATGGCGTCAGGAAGGTCATTGATGAAAATAAGGAATAGTGGGGTCAAGGATGGAGCCTTGGGGAACACCTGCGTTCGTGGGATAGGAACTGGAGGAGAATCCGTTAAGAACAACCTTCAATTCACGGTTTGATAGGAATGATTGTATTAGGTCAAACAATCGACCTGTAATACCATAACCCTGGAGCTTGCGAAGAAAGCCGGCATGCCAAACCCTATCAAACGCTTTGGAGATGTCTAGGGCCATGACGCGAGCCTCACCGTTATTTTGAAGGGCTTGGTAGACGGTTTCAGTGATGGCCGTAAGCACATCAGCTGTAGATCGGGCGTAGCAGAAACCATATTGCTTGTCTGAGAGCAGGTCATGTGAGGTAAGGTGGTTAACCACTTCGGCGTTGATTAGGGGCTTCGAAGACTTTGCCGAAGAGGGGTAGGAGACTAATAGGACGGTAATTAGAAGGTTCAGAGGGGTCGCCAGAGTTCTTAAAAACAGGAACAATGGATGAAGACTTCCAGCAGTCAGGAAAACAGGATTCCTTGAGGTAGTAATTATAGTTTAGAGAGGGCAGGTGCTAGCTCAGGAGCGCATTTCTTCAAGACAAGGGCTGGTATGCCATCTCCACCACTAGCCTTGTGGGGGTCTAAATTGGAGATAATGCCCAATACCAATGACGGTGTTATGTGTAACCCACTCAATAGCTTAAATGAGAATTTCTGAGCAAAGCATTCAGCCTTGTCAGTAGAGGAGGTCAGGACCTCGAACTGGTTGAACAAAGGAGGTATGGAGGGTTTTCTATTGTTCAGGACACTCTTGCAGAGCCACCAATAATCTTTGGAGCCAAATTTGTGAGATGCAATACGTTCCTTCATCCGAGCAGCAAATATTGAGTTACCTTCGTTGAGGACATGCTTACACTCATTACAGGCGGAGGCAAAGAGACGTCTAACACAATATTCCATATACATGTCAAATAATAATTTCTTCAACTTCATATAAGGCTTCTTGACATTGCATA
Source organism: Acanthosepion pharaonis (assembly GCA_903632075.3). Classification (NCBI taxonomy): domain Eukaryota; kingdom Metazoa; phylum Mollusca; class Cephalopoda; order Sepiida; family Sepiidae; genus Acanthosepion; species Acanthosepion pharaonis. Next base: position 232,107 of record CAHIKZ030000683.1, on the reverse strand, counting down.
AGTCTTATTTTAATGATTTTTAACTTTTCTCTTGCAATTTTAACATTACTTGTAGTTTTTATTGATTCCTAAAGATGTTCTTTGTTTCAGTATTGTTTTCCATTCTCAACATTTTTCTGTTGGATTACTTACTGTCTGGAGAGGCTGTGATAGATCATCCTGCTAATTTGATATCTTTGAAATCTTTTCAACAAGGCGGGCACTAGTCATCTTTGGTAAATATAAAGGAACATTCTGCATGAATATTCTCTTTGACTTCAAGCTTCTTTATTGGGACGTAAATCACTCAAAAATGTCTTGACAACATATCTCTGCATTTATCTTGATACCGTCAATTGTGAAAAGACCAATAATTTTGCAGACTGTTGTCCTAAAACATTACTCTATCTCCTCACTCCCCATTACCTCTATTTCCATGAAGGACCTAATCTTCTAACCCGGGTATCAGGTGCATCCAATGTAGCTCTATGTTCATTACTGTCAAGAAATCAGTTTTTGTGTACTCCTTCATCAGCCAACTCATAAGTTTCTCTTTGTTTATGTGATGGTGGATGGTAACCTTGTTGCTTTTATGTGCTTCACAATCTACATCTCTTTTTATATTTGCAACACTTTTGAATATTTTCTTGTTTATTACACTTTTAATTTTTCTCAAATTTCTTTGAATTTTTACTCTTATGTCAAAGTTTTTAGTTTCTTTTGTGATTGCTCTGTGAATCTTTTTGTAATTCATGACATTGTTCTTATCACTCAATAAATTCAGAATATCTGCTTTCTTTTTGGATGTTATCTTTCTTACAACCCATGGCAACCTTTTATATATTGAAAATTAAAAACAAATATCAATACCTGCATTGTTACGTACATTTATTTAATCTTTACCACGCTGGAGGCAAATTGTCACTGTAGAATTCTCTCCTTTTACAGCTATAGGTGCATCCTGTTGCCTTGAGAGTTGCTATAAATAAGGACTTGTCAACTGTTATTTTTGGTATTTTAAACTGGAAATCATCTACTATTGCCTTTTAGAACAAGGCTAAACTTCTGGTGCCATTTTGAATTCTTCTAGATACTACATGAGGTGTAACATTGATTAAACCCACTTTTTTTTTTCTTTTAAACAAAGATGGCCACATCAACATCCAACGAAGCCTTTATTCAGGAGTTTTTCTTTGATTCAGACTCTGATGATGATTTTTGAAGGCTTTACTCAAGTAAATATTGACGGTGAATAACCTCATTAGTGACATGGAGGAAAGTGATGATGACCCCTAGTGGCTACTATCATCTGTGACTGACTAATTTTATGGAAGCTACTGGCTCCATTGCTATACTTGATAGCTTTTCCGAAGGTGAATTATTTCATCTATTTATAAACAACAAAATAACTTTATTTTTGTCAATGAGACAAATATGCTAGTCAGGTGAAAGAAAGACCAAAAAAATGCTGTTGTCTCCTCTGTATGTAAGCACAAGGAAGCACATCATTCTTTTGACTAAATGAAAGCCACCTTAGCCATTTTGCTTCTTATTTCAACCCCAGAACTCCACAAGGAGTAATAAGTTAAAGTATGTTAATGTATTTGTTTTTTATTTTGTGTTTCAATTTTTGCTTTCAACATGCATGCAAAATGTAATGCATTACACCCAAATTATATATATATATATATATATATATATATATATATATATATATATATATATATATATATATATACACACACTTGTATTCTTATTTGCTCTTAGCCCCGTAGCTATCCATTGTGGCACTATCCTATACAAAGGAAAGTTATATAGTTATATGAGCTCCATAATCATCTTTGTCATCCTGGTATAACTAGGTTAGCCCACTCTGTCAAACTCAGGAAGTGGAGGAACCTGAGTCTGATATCCATTCTAAATCATTGAGTAACATTGAAATACATTTGACGGTGCCCTCTGACTTTGAGGATCAACATTCTACACTGATTGCTGAAGATTCAGTGATGCTAAGACAATCTTTGAGGAATCAATGAAAACTCTTACAATATCAAGAACATTAAAAAGAAAAGGAAAAGGGGGGGGAGAATATCATAAGCATTAACTTCCCTCAATTTTGGAATCTTCCAGAATTATCCACCTTTTGTACTAATATATACACACACACACACACACACACACACACACTTGTGTTCTTATTTGCTCCTATCCCCTATTGTGGGCCAATCTGTTTATTAAAGACTTTGTCAGGGTACTTTAGTTTTGTTCCTTATTGGACTTACCCAACAGGAAAGCTCTAATCAATTTAGAATGCTCTCACTTGATTGCCAGCAAGATGTACCATCTGTGGATATAGATGAGGTGATGATCAGTAATTGAATGTTGTAGAGTTGTGACCATCAGTCTTGGTGCTGATTCTGGAAAATTTGCTGAAGTTGATGTTCTGGTGGTGCACCAAAAGTTATTGGGTTTTGATCTGTCAACTGGAATTAATGCAATGAAAGCACTGAGTGGCATTTCTCTTATACACTTAGGTACAGTCTAGTTTCTGCATAAATAGTCACTTGTATATGAAGTGATTCAAAGAAATTAACCAGATTTCAAAGCAGATATTGAGTGATTTGAAGAACATGGTGACTGCAACATGGGAATTCTCAAAAGATCAGTTGCCAGATGAGCAGATTAGAAATAATCAGAATTGCCAACCAAATCTGGAAGACTTGTAGGCATGAGCTACAAAATTCGATATGCAATGATTAATTCCATTTTGCTTGTTTTTTTAGTTGGGATTAACATTAAAATGATTTTAGTCTTTTTTGCTTTCTGGAAGTCTTCAGTGGAGGGTGAGGCTGGGTTAGATTTCTATGAATTTTTTGTTTTCTTAATTCATTGGTCATCTTTAATTTCTTGTTGCTCATAACCTTAGAGGATTATCACTTTTCTACAATTTCTAATTCTTTCTGAAGTCTTGACTGGCTAAATTCATTATCAACAGTTTGGGGTTTAAATTCCTTCATTTTTATAATTTATATTTCATATACAAGAATGCCTTGGAGTTTTTCTTCAAAAGATAACCTCATTAAAATTTTTAAGAGGTCAATATCTAAGAAACCCTTTTTTTTTTTTTTTTTTTCAAGAAAATATATTTAAAAGAAAATGAAAACTATAAAGTTTAAGGGTTTTCTTAATTTCTATAATTGAAATCATGAAAGTGAAATGATATTGTTTTAATATAACTTTAAAAATAAAAAAATTTTCTTTGCTTATCTTTTCTGTTTTTTCTGAAATAATTGTTATCCAGAAGAATAACAATGTCCAGGTGGGGGGTGGCTATCAGGCAGATAGGTTAACTAGGCTGTCAGCTCACTGTTGGATAGTCAAGTTTAAAATTTTTAATTTAATCTGATATGACAATTTAAATTGGTGGGGGTAATCTAAAGCATCTCTTCCTTACCACACTTTTTTTTCTTTTTCTCCTCCTCCTCCTTTTTTTTTTTTTTTTTTTTTTTTTTTCCAAAAAAATAAGTTGTCAAATTGTATTCATGTGCTGGAAGCTTTTTAAGGTGCCACTCATATAATTTTTTTTTTTTTTTTTTTTTTTTTCTGTTTTTGATTTGCCCAAATATACTTGAGTGTCAGATTATATAAAAAACAAAAAAACCTTGCCATTGGAAATTTCTCACAGGTTTAGTGGTGTAATGACTAGCTGCTCAGAATGAGGAATCTGAGAGCCAATTTCAAATTCCAGTTGGGTTATATTCTCTTTTGCACCTTTGAGAAAGGTATGAATCCATCTCCTCCACTCCAACTGTGGAGTAAATAGTCTGATTTGTATCTAGAAAAATAATTATTTCTTAAAAAGAAAATTAATACAATATTCACTCACAAAAAAGGGGGTATTATAGTCAAATGTTTCAGCTTTAAATAACGGACAAAATTTATTTCTCTTATTAAAAAAAAAAATGGCTAAAGACTCAAATTTGTTTGTTCATTCTTGTTCACTGCTGGCTTCAATGCTTGCCTCAAGGTTTGCAAAGAAATGTGCTTAGCTGGAAGACTGCATTTCTATCAGAACTGAAGATGACAGATCTTTTAAAAAAGAAGCCAAAATATCTTTTTCTGAGAATTTCTTCATCTTTTGAAATTAAATCTTAACTCCAAATATTTGCTACATTCTGAGTGAAATCAAAACTTTTCATATCCCAATTTGAAATCTCCTTTGTTATTTTTGTTTACCTTCAAATATTCAAGATGTCCAAATTAAAGAAACTCTTCTCCTCCATCCTTTGTTTTGTATTTCTTTTGTGTGTACGTATTTTGTCCTACATTCACCAAAATACCCCTCCATGTCAACCCCCCCCCTAACCCTGCCTTGAAGCCTTCTTCCATTTTTCTTTCTTTTTAAAATTAACTGCAAGTAAATTACATGTAATCATTCGTTGAGTAATTTTATGTTGACAACATTTCCTTTTATTTCACTTATTTATACTGCAATATGAAAACAATACATTTTGACTTGTTTTCATTAAATTTAAGATTCCGTAATATTCTTGAGATTACTTTATCTGAAGACTTGAATTCAAAATCTTTGTTCATTCTTCAATAACATAAATTTTTGTTGTCTGTTTTGTCATCCAACAAAGGTGAAATGAAATCTGGTTCAATTAAAATAAAGAATTACAACAAACTGGCATTCCTCACGTGTTTTATTTCTGATAGTTGTCTCTTAACAGAAAATATTGACTTTTTATGAAATTGAAGAATGACCAATGTTTTTGTTTCTAACTCCGAGCAATTGAAAAGGAATTTCAACCCTTTTTTTTTTTTTTTTTTTTTTTAAATTTCTTTTTAAAAAAAATGATGTCTATTCATCTACATCTTTTTCATCAGAATTAAAACTCTGATTTACAAAAATAAATGGTCCACTAAATAAAAAAATAAAAAAATAATTTTTGTAGATTATTATTTCTTAAGCCACAATATAATTGAAAAATATTGAGTCTGATTTTTGTACATAGTAAAGCTAAGTCAGAAAACACTGTTTAAAAAAAAAAAAAAATCAATGGTTAATTTTACACTATTATGAAACGACTCCTTCACACCTTGCAAATTGATTTAAAAATAAAAGAACAATTTTTTTTTTTTTTTTGACAAATGTTTTTTTCTTGAGGAAGGCTTGAGAAATACTGATCTACAAAAATTATTTCACAAAGAATTCTCCCCCACCTTTTTCTTTTAAGAAGTGGACCTATTTACTTATGTAGTGTCAATAATTCCATGAAAATATTAACATTTCTAGAAATTCAATTTCTTTTATTAAGATTTTTTTTTCTTTGTTAGAAGAATAAATTGTTGGAAAAATTAAATGCTTTTAAAAATCTTAAAGCATTGAGTATTTTATATTTCTGAGATGAGGTATTGTAACTATTTGCGTTGTTGGGGCTATTGACCACATCTTTGTCATATTCTTGTTTCAGCTGTTGTATGTTCCAGCCTTGTTCACATGATATACATTGGAATCTTGAACCAAACCCTTTATTTTGTCCTCTAGGGTGGATTATTCTAGTTCCACATGTCATATCTTTTCTGGATATCTCCATTTCAGTTATCTCCCTTTAGTAACTCAACTTTCCAAGTTTTTGTTCATTTCTGCTGTGGCCAGGTATTGGACTCGCAACTCTTTGGGTCAAGTTACTGAATTACTTCAACCAACGCTTTTATCCACTAGGCCATATGTTCAGTTCGAAATTCTAATATATAACAAATGTTGGAGGCCAGAGCATACAACGGCTGAAACTTTATGAATATGACAATAAAGATGAGGATAACAGTCTGAACAATGTAAATAGTGCATTTAGTATTCTATTTATAATTAATATATAAATGAAGATCCCCCCCTTCATAAATATACAAAATGTTTTCAGATGAAAATGCTGACACTTGCTTAAGGGTTTTTTTTTTTTTTTTTTTTTTTTTTGTTTTGTTTTTTTTCCCCCTTTAAGCAGCCATCTTATTTACATTATTTCTTGTATGTTTCTTTTGATTCCCACAGTATTTTTAGTTTTGAATCAAGTTTTCTCTATAATCTCGAAAATAAGACCAATACATGTATTTTTAATATTGACTTCTGAATATATTGATAATTTACAAGGGTTTTTTTTTTTTTTTTTTTTTCGTATTAAATCTTTACGGGTTTCATTCATACCAAGCTGCAAAGTCTTTAGAAAGTCTTTAAAATATTAGTTTGTTTTAATTTGCAGAGGCGGCTTGGCTGGGGTTGAACATTTTCAGAACTACTGGTAAGTCCAGGATTTATTAAGGTCTTTCCAGAAAAAAAAAAAAATCTATAAAAAAATATATAGGTTATTTTATTTTTTGTTTTAAACATAGTCATAAGCTTCTGCATATGTGAATGTGTTTAACCTTAAAATGTTTCTGATTCTGATTCTTTTCTGAAAGCATCATGACTTTTTAATTATTTCTCTGTGCATTTTTCTTTGACTTTTCTCTTTATTTTTTGTTTAACAAAATCTAACCTGAAACAGAAGAATTTTGAAATTTCAATTGGCGTTTTTGTCATTTAAGTTTTGAATACCATTGTATGAAGGGGTGCTGAAAAGTTACTAACCCAACTCACTTCCCAGAATCATTTTATCATTGTCATGGGAAAGTTGTTTTTTTTTTTTTTTTTTTTTTTTTTTTTTAATATCTACTGGACCATGTTGATGCCATTGCCAAATATAAATCCTGTTCTAGCAGAAAGACTCCAGTAGTCTATGATGCATACATTAGTTGATCAGTGTCTCTTTTTTTGAGATCCAAAATGTGGCACTGTCTGGAAGGTCTTCAATGGCATGAACTCCTGAAACTGTTAATCATGTTCATGACTTGACTTTGGTCAACTGGCAAATCATGTTCACAAGAATTGTTGAGACAAGCAATATCCTGGGATTGCATTGGATTTATAAACCATGAGCAGTCAGATATGTCAGCTAAGTGAGTGCCAAAATGTTTGATTGCCAACCAGAAATAATATCATGTGGACATCTCTAGGCTTTCTCCCCACCATCAATCTATAAATGGTTGAAACAACTGGTCACTGTTGTTGCAACTTAATTTACAACAGTCCTTGCAAAGATAGACAGCATGAGGCTTCTCCACAGTTGAATAATTTAAAGCTCCTAAGTCAACAGGAAAGGCTTATAGGTTGCTTTATTTATTTATTTTTTTCTTTAAAGACTATAAATTGGGTTTTATTATTTGAAGAAAAAAAAAAAATTAATAAAAGAAAAAAAAAAAATAACTCGATGAAGAATGAATGCATGTAATTTTTTTACTAACCTTTTTATAAAGAATTTTTAAATAAATGCCAAAAATTTAATTTTCATATAGTTGAATTTTTATTAATAGTTTAAATTTAGGTACCTCCACTGAATTTTCAATACCTATGATTTAAAATGAATTTTTAAAAATGAAAAAGCTTTCATGAAGATTTAATTTTAGCTTTAATTGAAGGCTAAATGATTAAATATACTATTTCCAGTAAATAAAATATTCTGGTTTATTTCAAATAGAAATTATATAAATCAGAATCTCAACTTTTTGGCCGATTTCGGAAAATCTTCTTACAAGCTGCCATTTTCTTAATTTTAAGAAATTTGTAAACAAAACAATTATCAGTTTTAAAAATCTTCCAAAAATAAAATATATATTTGTGATACATTATTTGAGTAAAATTAGCAAATTTAAAGTTAAATTAATCTGATTTGAAATAAATATTATAGCATAAAAAAAGTAATATGCAAGCATTTCTTAACGATGGGTTCCTGTTTGATCTATATTGATGTATCAATAAGCTCTGAGGTTACCTAGTAATTTTTACAAATTAACATTTTCAGCGATTATTTAATATTTTATTGACTTTTAGTTAGCTTTTACGAAATTTGGGTTTTGTCTCTGGGTTTTTGTTTACTAACATAAATAAAAAAATTACTTAATTGAAGTATGACCCAAAGTAAAATAAATACATAAAATAAAAATATTTAGTGAAATAGTAATTAAAAAAAGTAAAACTTGCAATTTTGAAGGGATGATTTGCAAATATGTTAATGATGAAACAGGAGTGAATAATGAAATTGAAATCAATTGAGCTTTTAAAGGATTTTAAAAGCTGGCTTACCATAATAAGAAAAATTGGGAATATCTATACATCTAAATTGCCAACTGTGCACATTGTAAAATTGAGCTCATTTTGAAATGGAACAAAGTCATAAAAAGCTAAAAGTAATTTTCATATCAAATCTTTTTAGGATCTTTCTTTTCAATTATATAAATATTGCAATTTGGCAATTTAAATAGGTACCTCCACTTGCATCCTCTTCAGTCACATTTTTCCAATATTCTTGAACTATATCTAAAACAACTGAATCTGTTAGAAGAATTTAAACATCCTTGATACATTAAAGTCTTTTTGCTGTTGCTAAAGAAAAGAATATTTAATTAAACAGGCTGAGAAATTCTGCTGGAATTTGTAAATCACTTATCCTGTATATTATGTTGAAATTTCACAAGTTTCTATTTGACTTTATCATCAGAACAAGTTTTAATTCAACTGATTTACCATACATACTCATGTCTCAATGCCCTCTTTTAAAATTAGTTGTTAATTCATGTTTAGACTATTGTATTTACCAAATAAGTTACCACCACCACAAAAAAAAAAAAAAAAGACATCACAATTCCAGTTCAATCTAAAAACTGACATCTCCCATTAGAAAAACAAGTTTTTGGTGGTAGCTATTATATATATATATATATATATATATATATAATAGCTGGCCACTCATATTCTAGGATACCCATCTACTAGGGCAGCTAGCCAGTCTCCCTGATGCAGACACTTGCTCAGGCACATGTGTTTGTTCAACACCCACAGAGCCAACCTGTGGTTTATACAACTATGCTGAGCAGACTTTAGTTACAGTTTCTGGGAGAGAGTGTATTATCTAGAATGATCAACAATCTGAACAACACCAGCACACTCAAACCCTTGGTCACTATGACTTGTGCCTTCTTACTAGCACAGCTATCAATGGCCCCAAGTGCTGTCTACCCAATTTCACTCACAAAGCTTGGATCAACCCGTGGTATGCTTGTCAGGCACTTTCCAAAAGTGCTGCACACTGGGATTGTCCTCTCGCCAGACCAATAACATCAGGAAGTCTCCTGACAAATCAACCATGTTGTGTGTGTGTGTGTGTGTGTGTGTGTATATACACACACACACACACACACACACACAAAAAAAATATAGTTTCTGGTTACTGCTAACATTTGTCTTAATCAGAAGGGTCTGACTAACAATACAAAATAATATTTAATCTTAAACACTGATGTTTGTTGGGTTTTTGTTTTTTTTTGTAAATTTTTTTTTCACGATGTTCAATTGCATAAGTGTATTTTTTTGTGGTTTCTCTTTGGGCTAAAATTTGCCCTAAATCTAATTAACATGATTCTGTATCACCCCCCCCCCCATCATTTACTTTTTCACTTTTTTTTTTTTTTCTTCTTCTTCTTCTTCTTCTTCTGTTCCTGTTGCATCTTGGCATGAGTCTAAGAATCCCTTCTTCCTATTTTCCCTTCTTCCCTTTTCAATATTTTTATTTGTTCCAAGTAAAAATCTTCTGAGTGGAAAAAAAACAAAAAAAATATTTTGATGTTTGGCTTTTTTGAAAAATTCTTGGCTTTGAGCTATTTTCCAAAACCTGACTAAACAATTTTTTTTTCTTTCAACAACATCCTCTCATTAACATAACAATTTTCATTCTAAACCATTTACATTTTTCAATAAATTACAATCCCACATGCATTAAATGTCAACACAATTTTGATTCCTTTTGTTGAAATTGTTTATCAATGAATTTTTAAAAATTATTAGTTTGTTATTAGATGATGTCTGCACTTGAATAAGGAAAGCATGAAAATGAAATTTAGTTTGCATGTTTTTCTTAATGCACATGTTAACATGAATTTTTATTTATAGCTTCTGTAATTAACATTTTGTAAAGGCATTTTTGACATTGAATCCTTGCCTCCACAAAAAGTTTTCTAGGTTTATAATCTCCAATAAAGATTTCTGTTGTACTTTGAAGAAAACAAATCTGATATAACTCGTTAATTTAAATAATTGAATGTGAAGCTATGAAATTAATTCTTGAACCTGAATGGTTTAAATAATAATGGATTTACAGTTTGGTTGGATGTAAGTTTCACTTGGAAACAAACTTTTTGACTGACTTTAAATTTCTCATCTTACATTGTCATGATTTCACAAAATAGACTTTTTAAAAAAAAAATCTGTTAAGAAATGAAGATCAATGAATGAGACTTTTCTAAATTGACTTTAGAACCCAAATTTTTACCCCCCTTAAATTGGCCTGGTTGCCATGTTTATTTGAACCAAATTGCTTTTGATTCTCTAGTCTCAATTTATTATCGATAAATTTGATTCATTCTTTGTTACAATTCTGTTTAATCTGTTTGAATCCTCTCTCCCCCCTCTTTCTCTTCTTCTCTCCCCTCTTTCTTTCTTTCTTCTCTCCCCCTCTCTTTCTCTTCTTCTCTCCCCTCTCTTTCTCTTCTTCTCTCCCCCCCTCTCTTTCTCTTCTTCTCTCCCCTCTCTTTCTCTTCTTCTCTCCCCCCTCTTTCTCTTCTTCTCTCCCCCTCTCTTTCTCTTCTTCTCTCCCCCTCTCTTTCTCTTCTTCTCCCCCCTCTCTTTCTCTTCTTCTCTCCCCTCTCTTTCTCTTCTCTCCCCTCTCTTTCTCTTCTCTCCCCTCTCTTTCTCTTCTCTCTCTCCCCCCTCTCTTTCTCTTCTTCTCCCCCCTCTCTTTCTCTTCTTCTCTCCCCCTCTCTTTCTCTTCTTCTCTTCTTCTCTCCCCCTCTCTTTCTCTTCTTCTCTCCCCCTCTCTTCTCTCTCTTTCCTTCTTCTCTCCCCCTCTCTTTCTCTTCTTCTCTCCCCCTCTCTTACACTTGTGGTTTTCAATCTGTAGCATCAACATTGGCAATACGCTTAACATTGTCTCAATCTGGCCAAAACATTTCAACAAGCATTGTATTTTCATGTTCTTAAGAAGTGAGAAAGTATCAAAAGTAAAAAGATATTTCTATTAATAGAAAGAAGCCACAAATGATGTCATCTGATTTGATGACGTGTGGAATGCATGTATGTTCTCATGGCATGATAGAATATTCAGAAAACAGGCGCTCTTAATCTATAAACAAACATACTGTAAAATTAAATTTGAATAAGAGACATGCTTATTTTTTAGTCATTTTTATTCATCAAAGCAAAAATTGTCTTCAAATATTGGCATTTTGAATTTTTACCTTCAGTTCTAAAGAGAAAAACTCTTAAAGAAATTGTTAGATTCGTTAAAAAATTGTTTAAATGGTAAACTTAGCATCTGTATTTTCTCTTACTTATTTATTTTTCTTTTAAATATCTGAATCACAGGCTTGGATTCCTTCTCTGATCTTTAATAACAAAATATGCTTTATTAGAACTTTTCATTTTACTGAACAACTGCCTGTCATGGAAACAGTTAGCTAGCCAGCCAGCCAAACTGCTGGCAAATATTAAATAAAACTTTTCTGCTTAATTAAAATTTAACCTAATTTTTTGAGAATATAACTTCTAATGTAATGTCTTTTAGCATTTCTCCAAAACGTCATTTAGTTTTGGATTTCTATTTGTTTCTATAAACATAAATGGTGAACAAGAGTAAAATTAGGCGGGGGGAAAAAAGTAGCTTTTTTTTATTTTATTTTTTTTTTTATTTTATTATTTTTTTTTTTTTTTTTTTTTTTTGCTACTTATCAATACAAAGTTTGTTTGCATAAGAATGATTTCTAGATGACTTGTTGTACATTTTAATCTTTATAAAACCAAGGTGGAAAAATAGGTTGAGCTTTTCTAAATAGAAGCTTGTCATTTTATCATCTCTTCTCTATTGTTTGAAAACTACAATAATGTTAATGAAATGTTAATCATTTTTTTCTCTACTTAAAGTGCTACTTATTGTCCCTCTCTACCTCCTACCCCCAAATAAACATTTATATTCATTTTAAGCAGTTTGCAAAGATTTCATAGGTTTTTTTTGGGGGGGGGGTTGTTTTTTTTAATCACTAGAAAACAGTTGGCAATCAAATGAAAAATGGATTTTTGTTTCTCTAGATGAAACAATCCACATATCATGTAATTATCAATCTGGTCTCACTACTTGAGTGAGTAATGAGCATAACTGTTATAGTGCCGTTCAAAACAAAGAAGCAAAGATCACATGACTATAACAGGAAATTTTAAAATAGAAAGATTAAATATAAATGACACAATCTTATTTTCATTTTCTAAAACATTACTTTTGAAAAAAATTAATGGCTGTCACTTATACAATTATATCATGTTTTTTTAATGAAAAGATTGATAATTATGATTTTACATGTAAAATAAATGTGTGATTGAAACAATCTAAAGCAATTAGTTATTATATTTTGCCAATGTTAAAAGCTAATTTGTTGTATTTTAGAAATAGAGTAGATTATAATTGCTTCCTGGCTTGTCAGTGAAATTGGTTTGAGGAAACTGTGGTCTAATGGTTCATTTGTGATTGCAAACTTTTTTTAAACAAAGTATTGATAATTGCCACCAAAACATTTTTTGCTTGTTCAAAACTTAAGTGTTTTATTTTTAAGTTTTTTTTTTTTTTTTTTTTTTTTTGGCAACCTGCTGATGTGTGTTGAAATCCTCACAGTATTTACTATTGTTGAAGTTATCACTAACATTTTTTGTTAAGACTTAGCAACTCTACATTTTGTTGAAATTTGAATAAGCTGATTTGTTTGGAAAAAATACTTTGTTAAAAACCCTACTGTGCTGTTTAATAATTTCTTTAATTTCATAAGACTTCATGATAAACGTTTTTAAAACAATTTTTTTTTTTTCTCCTTTTTAACAGTGAAAAATAAACTCTTAGGATTTCTTACTCTTGAGCATGCAATGTACAACTTTCTATGCGTAAATGTATCTTTCTAGTGCCAAATTCCAAAGTTTTTAAATTTTTGGCCTTGTGATTTGTTTATAATTCCTGCAATGGCATTTGTTAAATTCAAGTTTCTAAAATACATGAAAATTTTTTGATGTATACCAATGACTGCACATGTTATTTGCTGCTTTTCTGGTAAAACTTGACTGAAAAGTGAAATAGCTTCAGTTTTTTGATTGCCTGTAAATGTTTCTTTGGTCATCAGATTTTTTTTTTTTTTTTTTTTTTTTAATACTTTCTCAAATCTCATATGCTTTAATAATCTATATAAAATCAAATTGAAAATAAATGACCCTATTTCTTTTTTTCTCTTTAAAAATTCTTTGCTTTAACAGATTAAATATTTTCAAATTAAAAAAACTTAGTTGGAAGAACTTTGCAAAAATGTTATATTCCTTGCCATAAAATGTCACTAATTGTAAAAGATATTAGATGATGAGAATATGATTACCCTATTGCCACCAATAGGGCAGCTGTTTCTGCTGCAAGAGTCATTCTTCAAAAATGTCTCCTAAAGAAACCTCATATTTCAACAGATTACTTAGGATTGCATGAAAAAGTTTGTTGAAAAACTCACTTTTTAATCTATCAAAATTTTTTAATTGTTTAAAGTTGAAACTAAAAATCACTTAAAAATTCAAATTAATTTTTCAATTTCTGGCATAATTAAATGCAACTTATTTTTTTATTGAAATTTTTTTTTTTTTTTTTTCCTCAATTGTCATTTAACTTTCATCTCCTCAATACAGCATAAAATATTTTGTCTTTATCTTGGATTTATCTTATTTTAGCAAAATCAAACTCAAATGATTGTAGGTATGCAAACAGTTTATGGTTAATTAAAAATTTGAAATTTGCTTTTGAAATGTTCCTTGAAATTCATACAGGTATATGTTGCTCAACATCTATATTTTAAAAAACTGCCATTAGCTTTAATAGAAATTTTGGCTTGGAAATTTCTTGGTATCTCTTTGTAGACATTACAAAAAATGCTTTTTTTTGGGGGGGGAGGTTACCAGCATCAGTCCCCAAATTGAATGGAAGCAATCAGTGATGAAACCTATTCTCGTCACCCTTTTAACCCTTTGAGCTCTGACCACCACTTTACTAGTGGTCGAGAAAAAATGACTTAATGCCCAGCCACCGGTTGAACGGTGAGTAAACACTTGTAACTATTTTTATATCAACTGTGAAACATTACATAACAATTATTTGCAAATTTTGACTCAAAAGCTCAGGCAGAAGAAGGGTTAAAATAGTTCAAAGGGTTAAGATTTTTTTTTTTTAAATACTTTTTTGTATGCTTCCCATTTTACACATTTTAGAGCCATGTCCAAATTGAGTTTGTGGTGCTGTTCTGGGTGTGGCATCAGCATTGATGCTGCCTGTGATGGCAAACTTTTCCAAAACCACAATGGCCACTGACTTTTATTTTGATCTCTTGTTATTACTTTGTCTTTCCAGGCTTTCTCAGTTTGCATCATTTCATTTTCTGTTCTGCACATTGGGCTTCAGGGGTCGGGGGGGGAATGAATTGCGTGCACATTCCCAGCCCCCCTCCATGACTAGTCTTATACACAGGGATCAAATCTGCTTCACTTAGTTTTCAAACTTTAATTGTATTTTATCACGCAAAAACAGGTGTGCATACCCCACTCAACTGGGGAACTGTCACACAAGTTTTTCAGTGAGGAAGATATATATATATATATATATATATATATATATATATATATATAATATATATATATAACTGATTTAACAGCCATGTGAGGAAAAGTTTTGTGGATTTTGACAAGTAACCAAATGCCACACCCAGACGGAAACATTTAAGTTTTAAATTACCAACTTTACTTTTGTTGGTGTGGTCATCTCTTGAGGTGGTTCGATTAGTCTGCTGAGGCCTTAGTTTCAACAGAACGCAGCAGTGTGGTGACTGCTCTGCTAAGTATGACATTCCAGGCCTAAAGTGGTATATGAGCAGCCACACACTCCTTCATCTCACACTCAACAGGAGGGTTTAAAATAAAATGCTGACTACAAAATCCCACCTGTTGTGGATGTCAAATTGGATGGCCTGTTCACGGATGCTCACCTGCTAAAGGAGTAACTGCAGTAACCCTAAGCGACAATGACCACTATGGCAGTCTCCAGTAGAATGCCTTTAATAATACTGTGATGGCACCATTCATGGTTTCAGCTCTAAGCTGTTTTTCATGTAGTGGCATCATGGCACTGTTGCTCCAAATCTCAGTTCCTTTAATACTGGACAAGATAGCCATAGTTGACAGTAGGAAACAAACCTGTCTCACATCAGTCCAAACCCTGCTTATTGCTGTAGATGACTTAATGTTTAATCAATAAAATATTTCCTCTTCACATTTGATTTATTTTCATTCTTACTTGATAACTTATTTTCTATAAAGATAAAGCAACTAACAAGACTACAAAATATCAAAATTAATTCATCTCTAACTTTTATAATCTTTTTATATATCGATTTTAAAAAAAAAAAAAAAAAAAGATACATTTGGAATCTGATTACCATCAATATTTCCTGTTTAGTGTAAGATTTTGCTAATTTAACTTCTAAATCTAAGGATACTATTTATTATTGGATTAAAGACATTCATTTTTCTTTGCTTCTCCCAGAATGTAATTTTTTTTTCTATTTAGTTGTCACTATTTGTGAGTATTAGACAATTTTAATTGGTCTTCTATATCATCCTTATTATAATGCACAGAAAAGTTCTAGGCCCAACCAAGAATCCCTTCCCAGAAAAACAAAAATCTGGTATTTATTCTTTTTGGCAAGAGGCCTTTGTATTTTTATTATAACTATCCTTTTTGACTATTATTTTTTTTTTTTGTACAGGTTTCATTTGTTAGTAATATACATTTATGAGTTCTTTTGTTAGTATGTACATCTCCTAGTTCTTGGATGTACAGGTGATCTAATGGATAGCAGCTTGGAATGAGAACTCTGAGAGCCAAGTTCAAATTCCAGTCAGGATTGTTGCATTCACTTATGCACAAATAATAGGCATAAATCTATCCCCCCAGCTCTGGTTTAAATATTAAGACTTGTATATGGAAAAATTGTTCTCCCCGCTCTCCAAAAAAAAGCATTTAATACAATTTAAAAAAAAAAAAAAAATTATTCTTACAATGTAAAATATTTAAATGATTGGTAAAATCAAATCTACTTGTTTTATTTCCTGAATACGTTAACTGTTATTCAGAAGCTGTATAAAAAAACATCCTTGTAATGCTTTCCAGGATTTCTAACTAAAAAAATGAAATTCATCAATTCTTTTATTGAAAATGGAATTATTGAATTTCTCTAAGATAAAAAATAAACCTCCCAATAGAAATGGTTAAAAACATGGCACTCATCAGATTTTCTGATGTGTAATTATTTTTTGTAATTTTTTTTTTTTTTTTTTTTTTTTTTTTTTTTTCAACACAAGAAAAATGCAATGTTTACTGATGGTTAAGTTATTCCTAAACAAGCATGATTTTGGTAAAAATTGATAGATTTATTATATTTGTATGGTTCTTTCATTGTAGGATATTTTTGCTTTTAACATAGTCACATTTCCCTAAAGTGAAATAGTTTCTTTTGGGGGGGGGGCCTCCCTCAAGACATGTTGGATGTGACACAAAATTCTCTAAAAATGTGTGGAAAAGTGATAACTTTTAATTTCCCTATTACTTGTCATTTTGTCCTATTCACGTGTTTTCTGGTATGTTTACATAATTTCCAATAAAAGTTTTGTTTTTATTTTCCTCTAAAATTGGTTGTAGAACCTATTTTAATTTTTAAAAGATGAGAAAATAGGTTTTACAACTATGTGTGACATAAATTTTCTTTTCTTACTCGGGCATAAAGTGCTTTTTGGTGTTGTAAGAATGCGAGATGATTATTATACTACTGTGCTCTTTACTTGCACCGATAAGGTCATCAAGAGTGACCACTATTATTATTGAGGTGTGTGCTGGTGCAGTTGTCAACTTGCTGCAAACACGGGTCAAGAGAGTTACTGACATTGAAAACTCTTTATTGAAAGTTGTCGACATGGTTTGATTTCCTAGATGAGAAAAGTTGTAAACAAGATAAAAATTATAGCCTTTCTATCTATCGTCTGTCTGTCCAGCTTGTCACTAGTGTTGGAGAGTAAATGTACATGGGAGTTGGGAGGGGGTTGGTTCGTTCGTTTGTTTTTAATAACACTTCTAAAAACTTGTTGCCACAACCTATTATGTGACTGGCAGAAGTAATCATTGTAACTCTACCATGGATGGTTGTGTTTGTGTGTTGCTTGACTGGCTTTCCTCTAACAGAAAGCTCACACTAACAATTTTCTCTTTCTGTTAAACCTCTACACAGTTTTGAAGTAGGGTATCTTCTAACCCTTACACATGTACACTCATAACTAATAAACATTCAGTTTAATTTCTTAATTTATCATCAGCTTGGCCAGTGTTGAGTTCCAGGACATTTAAAAAAAAAATTTTTTTTTTTTTTTTTTTTTATCCTCACTCTCCAAGTAGTTTTCTTTTCTCATCTCCTTCTCAATCTAATATTTGCGGTCAACTTCTATTCTGAAGTATAAACTTTGTTCCCTTGTTATTATTCATGTCTATATGACATTTTTAAAATTAAAAAAATAAATTGGCCCTCTCATAAAATGTCTCTCTCCTGTATCCTGATAAGGTTGTCTTTATAACTAGGCAGCTCCAAAGAAAAGAGACCTTAAAAATGAAAAATCTTTCTTGAAACTTTTATTTTAATTTCAAGCTTATAGATTAAATTTAATATTTCCAATAAGCAAAATATGTTACTGTATTTAAATTGGTTGGAATGAGTTTTTTATTTTTTTTTTTATTTATGAAATTGCTAAAAATGGCTGATTTTAACCATATTTACAATTCTCCCAGCACAACATAATTCTCTTTTATTAAAAAATCGTAGAGATGTGCATTTTAACCGAAAAACCGACTTTTTTCAGTTTCATCTTCACACTGAAAACGCATAAAAAATTTTTTACGGAACTGAATGATTTCAATTTCGTTTTTATATCATTACTGAGTGACCATATTCAAAGAAACACTATTGAAAAAACCTTCAGATGTTAATAAAATTAAATTTTATCAACATTTATACCATGGTAAGAAAAAAAGATTGAACAAAAATGTTAAAAAAAAAAATTTTGACTAGTTTTAGGAAATAAAGGTGAAATCTATT
This sequence comes from Acanthosepion pharaonis, assembly GCA_903632075.3. Lineage (NCBI taxonomy): Eukaryota > Metazoa > Mollusca > Cephalopoda > Sepiida > Sepiidae > Acanthosepion > Acanthosepion pharaonis. The sequence goes on along the minus strand of CAHIKZ030000683.1, from coordinate 213,780 downwards.
TGTTTACAAAAGAAATGAAGAAAAAAAAGCAATACGACATGATATCTGAAATCTATTTGTTTCAGTTTAAAAAAAAAAAAAAAAAAAAAAACTTGTGGTAAAATTAAGTTAACAGCAAAATAGCGAGTAAAAATAAAAAAATAGTTGCCAGTTTCATCTTAATGTTATATTTTATGAAGTCAGATGTTTTGTAATGGTTTTCTAGTAGGCCATTATGCCAATCACGAAATAAAATTGTTGTAAACAAGAAAAGGGAATAAAGATTTTTTTTTTTTGACTGGCATACCGCTCTTATTTTTAATAATAATGTCTTCTATGGATGTCTGTATTTAAAAACACACACACACATATATATATATATATATATATATATATATATATATATATATATATATACACAAATTCTAAATTAAAAATACTGGGTGGCAGGTGCTGAATTGTAGTAAGCTTTCCATTTATGATTAGTAAATGTTTTTAGTTAATAATGATATCACCTAACTCCTACAAATTAATACTGAATTTTAAGATTTAAAACTTTATAAATTATTCTAATTAATTTTTTTTTTTTTAAGTCAAAGGTCTTGCAAAAAATAAATTATTAATTGAAAATTTTTTTTCTTAGGGCAATATTGTCCATAATATAGCTTATTCAATGAAAAGCTTTCTAATTAAATGTTCTAGTTTTATTGCATTTTTTATTTTACAATTCAGAGCAGATTTTCAGTAACTGGGAGACATGTTTTAGAAAGAAAAATTGATTTGAATTCTCCAAAGATTTACACTTATAATTAATATAAACATTAAGCTATTCAAAAATTTATTTTCTCAAAATTTGATAAATTTAAATAAGTGGGTGGTAACACATGTTTAAAAAAAAAAAATCTTACCAAGATGCAGTCCCTTAGAAAGAAAATTGATTTCATAAATTGGATATGAATGCAATCAGTGTTATATTGCAATTATCCTGTAAATTTGAAATAAAAAAAGGGGTGGATGAGTTGTGAAAGCCATAAGAATTTAAATTCTTTATTATCTTTATATTAATCAGGTCTTGGAGAACATTTACTTTCTTTTTAAATAACTGGCTAACTTCTGACTTAAGCTGTCAAAATAATTGCAAGATTTTCTTTCACATTTTTTTTTTTTTTTTTTTTTTTTTTTTAAATTAATATCCTTTAATCGTGAAACATCCAATTTTTTTTTCCCCCCACTCTCCTTTCTTTGATTCTGAAACAAACTATTTTATCTCATTACTTACTTTTTTTTTTTTTATATCTTTCCTTTTATAACGTTTTTAAGAATGGAAATTGCATTTATTGAGGACCTGAATTTCTATGCTTGCTTACCAACAGCAACTTCTTTTCATTATTAATGATATTATGAATAATAAAATTTAGATGACAAATCTTGAACCATTTGAAAGAATTAACAGGTGACATCTTTGACAAATAAAATTTCACATTCTTTTGATCCGATGAAATGAGGAAAATAAAATCGGCAATTTTTTTTTTTTTCACCACTTAATAATCTTCCATTATATTTATAATAAAGTGGAAAAGTTTTCATGTGACATTTCATCCTTTAGAACTTTATCAGTTTGAAACTGTCCATTTATAAAAAATGTTCTTTTCCATCTACTTGTGCATACCTGTAAGTTTGTTTTAAATATTTCCAATTATAATAAATTAACATGTTTTACAAAATGCAAGAACCTCGTCATTTATGTTTACTGTTAAAAAGATAATGATGAATGAGGTGTATAGAAAAAAAAACTTGGTAGGAAGTAAAGATAAAGATAGAAAATGATTGACACTTGACTTGAAGAGGTCACAGTTGAAGTATTTAGGGAAGCACTCATGCAGGAGTCTGTTCCACAAAGTGTCAGTTTCTGGGGGAAAAGCTGCTCAAGTGGAACTTTCTCCTTACATTAGCATATCCAGAGAATAAGAGTGATTCAACAGAATGGAACTTGAATGGTATACCCTGTTGGTAAAGGTCAAAACTAGTGGGATTAAAGAATGGAGCTCATATAAACATGGGCCATCAAAATTGCAATAGAGTAGAAAAAAGTTGTAAAATTGTGTCTATGATTGATTGAGTCATTTTCTGCGGTTAACTCTTTGCTGCTTATTTAAAGTCAGAAAATATTTTTAGATTGTAAGAATTTTTTTTTTCTTTTTGAGATAATAATGATTTAATTATACAAGTCTTACTAATTAATCCATGGGGAGTGGGAGAAGAGGTGGATTCCTACGTTTCCCAAGAGTATTTGCATGTAAGTGAATATAAAGAACCTAACTAGAATTGAAACTTGGCTCTCTCTGATTTAACAATTTATAGCCATTATCCATTACAACACCAAGCTTACAGCACTTGGTATTCCGAAGCAGTCACCCATCTAGATGTTGACCAGGCTCAACATGGCTTAACTTTGTGATATAACTGTAAGAAAGAGTTTGCAGAGAGGGAAATAAGCCCCTCCCACCACCACCACCACTCCCTACAAGACTGCATAAACTATTTTGAATTCTGTCAAAACTGGCAAGAAAGGATTGATCAGCTCCAGCCCAGATATGACAATACTCCATTTTTGCCCTAATTTAACTCTTGTAACATAATAAGAGTTAGGTACTTCATGGAGCAAAAGAATGGGCCAATTATTTTTACCTAATAGATTGTGTGTGTATGTACTTGTACTTGAGGTAGGTGTTGTTGTTTTGTTTTTTTGTTTTTACTGGGCCTGGGGGTCACTTGAAGTAGAAGGTTATGTTAAGGGACAGTTTATATGCATAGGGGTGTAAGATAATGGACTCTGGACTTGAGCAGGTTGAGATTGTAAACATTCTCTTGGGAATCTTTTTTTCTTTTTTCTTTTCTATTTTTTCTTTTTTTTTTCTTTGTCTCCTCCCATTCACCCATAAACAATGTTATCAGCCAAAGAGAATCGATGAATAGGTGGATAATTAATTTAAAAAAAAAAAATTAAATATCTGTGGGACCAAGGATCAAGCTTTGGGGTATGCCTGCATTGATATTTGCATAAACACTTGCAGAGATGCCATAACAGTTTGTGTAGCAACCTCACCAGCATCCTTGGAAACGGCGGTGGGGGTACAGCTAACAATTTCTACAGACTTGGGGAAGCATTTTCTCTTTCAGGCAACAATTAAATCATTTTGCCAAGGTTAGAGATCCATCTAAGCAAAGGTTAAGTACAACATTTTTATCCAGACAAATGATATTTGTAGAATCAAGGATTTTGGTAAATCTGGGAACTTCCTAAGCCAAGATAGTGAAGTCACAAAGTTCGTGTTTGTTTCATGGTTGTTTTGTGTGGAGTTGGTTGAGGCAAAGTCCATTGCAAAGAGCTTAGTTTTTTTGGGTTTTTTTTTTTTTTTTTTTTTTTTTCAGTGTTAATGAAATAGCTTCTGGGTCATAAATAATAGTAGTCACACATGATTTGTCTCTGTTAAGAATCTTGAGATTCTCCAGAACTCGGGAGAAACAAGTCTTTAATTACCAATTCTATCTTGGACTAACTGAGTATAGCTGACCTCAGCATCATCCAGAACTCTTTTGCATTGTTTGTTGGGAAGATATGAATGCAGCGTGAGTATCGCTATACAGTTTTCAATTTTGGAAGTTAAAGTTAAGAGGAATGATGGTTACGACATATTCAGATGTTTACCAAGTCTGATTGTACAGTTTTTGCTGATACATCTTGAAAAGGGATGAAACTCTCATAAATGAGTTTGAACTATAGGTGTGGTATCCTATGCTTGCATTGTACAAGCCATGTGAACTATATAATCTGTGACTCCCCCCCTCCTTATTTCATAGCTGAGTTTCGTTTAGCTAAATAAAGCTTAGTGCTTTTACTGCTGTTCTGAGTTTAATTTTACTTATTACACTTTATTTAGCTAAACAAATAGAAAAACGAACATGGAAACAGCATGGAAGCCAAAGCACTTGGCTATTGACCCCTCTTCACCAACAGCTGCCAAAGATTATCACTGCTGGCACACCATCCTGTTGAACTATTTTGATGATTACAAGGAAAGAATTCCTAACAAGTACCAGGCCCTTTTGAGCTGTATGAGTTCCAGTGTGTTCGAATATATAGGATGTACATAGTTCAACATGGTTATACAAAAATTCGATGACTTATTTGTTAAAACACCTAATGAGGTTTTTGTGAGTCCTCTGTTGGCTACAAGACGACAGAAGCCAGGAGAGTGACTGGACGAGTTTTTCAGGGAGTTAGAAAAGCTGAGGAAGAACTGCAACTTAAGAGACCATACTGCTGAAGAATGCGGCAGTGAAGCTCTGTGAGACACCTTCATTACAGGCATAGATTTGCATCCCATCCAGCAACATCTCCTGTGACTCTGGACCTTGTACACTACTTCAGAAGCTCAAATAGCAGCAATAGTTGACCCAGAACTCACAAAAGTATGTGAGAATTATTATAGACCTCCAGTCAAACCTATAAAGCAAAATGTAAATACTTTCTATGGATTTTCCTATCATTTGTGGGACTGCTGTTCTGCTTGCATAACTACTTATAAAATATACTCAAAGGAAGGACATTATGCTCGTACATGTCAGTCCAAACCCTTGTCAAATTCATTAGCAACAGTGGCTGGTCTTCGTATACTGGCCGCACTTACTAACTTTAATGAGAATAATAACTTACCAGTTCAGAAGAGGAAAAGAATCCAGTTGTCTTGCTTACTTGGATCAAGTTTGTGCCCTTTGGAACGCAAAAAGCCCAGTTTGAGCGTGATGTGGGACACATGGTTTGATTCAGGCACCTGAATGTACAAAAAGCTGTGTGGGCTCTGAGGTAGATAAATAGACAGGCCAATAGACAGTACGAGGAAGGTGTCTAGCATGGTTGGAACTTGTAAGTCTCTGATTTGAAATAGATTCCCTGCGTCAATTCTCACATCAGAGAAGGTACCAGCGTTGTTACCAACCAGTTTACAAACTATTTTGGCATTTGACAGATGATAGCAGAATGGTAAATTTGATTTGAAACTCATTCCATAATTTGATGGTTCTACCCCAGTTGTAAAATGGGTTGAGAAAATGGAATTAATTTGCTGTTTGAGTGGAGCATGTCATTCCATTGTGACTGGCCAGAGGCACATTTGATGTGTACCAACAGATGTAGAAGTCTGAAAGAGAAGACCCGGCAAGAATAAAGGCCATACTTTTCAAGGTATTTGCCCTGTACATAATTGTTAATGGGGGGAAAATACTAAGAACTCTACTCAATTCTTGTAGCACAGACAGTTATCTCAATGAAGGAGTCATGCGAAAACTAAACTTGAAATTTCCCCCATCTAATAAAGGTATCACTATGGCCCTGAAAACTTTAAACACTAATTCAAGGGGCTATGTAGTTGTAAATCTAACCCTTTGCCTTAATGACCAGTTGGGTATTGCCGCCACCCACTTGGGTGTTTTGAAGTATTTATGTTCTGACATGATACTTGGCCAGGATTTTCTGTCAACAACAGAGGGCAACATTCAAACACAGTGGACCCTTGCCCAAATTAGCTGTGGACAGTGCTCATCAATTCTGTGCATTAAACACGGCAGAGATAGAAGAACCTTAACTATTTTCTAATTTATCACCAAACTGTAAGCCCATTGCTGCCAAGTCAAAGCATTTTAACAAGGAAGATCAGGCCTTCATCACTAAAGAAATTCAAGACTTGTTTTCTGGAGGCATGATTAAAGAAAGCAGTTCACCATGGTAAGCCCAGCTAGTAGTGATGAAGGGCTTATAAAAAATGTGTGTAGCTTGCTCACAGATAATAAAACTATACTGGATGCCTATCCCCTGCCAAGAATTGATAGAATGATTTAATGACCTTGATAGTACAGCATTTTTTTCTCACTTGGACCTCAAAAGTGCCAACTACTAGGTACTACTTAATCTTTACCACACCAAATTCTTTCTAGAATTGTTCCACCTGCCACTGCATTTCCTTTTTCTTTTCTTTTGAGGGTGCAAAAAACATGTGCACCTACTGTTTTAAAATTGTTCTAACTTTCTTTGTATTGCGTGTAGAGATTTTATTTTTTGTATACTAATAAAAGAATGGATGAGTAATATTTTGATGAAATGCATTACATTTTCCAATTCCAAAATTCAGGAGTCATAGTTAGAATTTGCAGCATTTGACTGTTAGATAAAATATCATCCTGGCAAGGAGAATGTGGTTCCTAACACATTTAGCTGAGCTTATACTTGTTCAGCGATTACCACTTCAGCCCTCACCAACTTTTACAATGGACTATGCCACCCGGGAATTACTCGACTCCTGCATCTTGTTAGAGCAAAAAATCTCCCTTTTTCTATGGAGAAGACAAAAAAAAGTGCACTTTTTGCAGAGTCTGTGCAGAAATTAAACCTCATTCCTATTGCCCACCAGAAGGCACCTTTTAGCAAGGTGGCCATAACCATGGAACAACTAAGTATCGACTTCATGGGACCCGTGCCTTCCGTCACGTATTTACTTGTATTAATTAACAAATGCTCACGGTTTACATTCGTCTCTCAATGTCCAAACATGCACATGACAGTAATTAAATCCCTAGATCTATTGTTCAGCTTAACTGGGATGCCTGGCTATATAAACTTGGACAGAATGGGTGTCTGAGGAACTCGGAAACATTCTCTCTCAAAAAGGGGTTGCAACAAGTAAAAGCAATTCCTTGCCAACCAAACGGGAATACACAGGTTGAATGATTTAATAGCATTATATTGAAGACGATTCATCTAGCCATTAGGTAATGTAACATACCTGAAAAGTATTGGGAATTGGTGCCTCCTGAAGTGTTACACTCCATAAGATCATTGCTGGGGCACTCAAAAAGTGCCACCTCTCATGAACGCTTCTTTGCATTCAAGCGCCACTCATCACACAGGAGTTCATTGCCATCCTGGCTAATGTCACCTGATCCCATACTATTAAAATGATTTGTAAGAAACAGTAAAACCGATCCTTATGTGGACCAAGTCTAACTTCTTGACAGTTATCTGACATACACCAGCATAGATATCAGGGTGGAAAGGAGTCTACTATATCTGTTCACAATTTGGCACCCTGAGCACCCCATCATGGAACAAGATAGGAGTACCCTGGTTGTTCCTATACCAGAGGAGGGCACAACATGTAATGAAGATGTTGCTGCAATCCAACAGATAAGGAGATCTGGATGGATGACAAAACCCCCAGATTGTTACGGATGGTGACACCATAATTTTCCAAGGAGCACAGAATGTGTTATCCTACCTTCATGTTGTATGAGCAATAGACTCACCCACGCAGGCTATATAATCTGTGATTTACTGCTGTTTTATTTTGTAGCCGAGTTTCGTTTATTTCAATAAAGCTCAGTACTTCTGTTCTAAGTTGTTTTACTTATCACAAAACAGCATAGCATAATATTAAAAAAAAAAAAAAGCCCCTAACTTGATAAAAAGTTTTATTGTCAAAATGTTTATTATTAAGAAAGACCAAGGTATTTTTTTTTTTATTAATTTTTTTTTAATCCTTCCTAACACATTTGAAATTTGGGTTAAAAATTTTTTTTTTTTTTCCTCCCCTCCCCTCCCCACCATCGGGGATGAACCAAAAAGATTGATAAGAACACTATTGTCTTAGAAAAAAAAATTTTTTTTCAATGAATAATGAATTTTTACAAGAATTGTTTTCTTCTTGTTTTTTAATTATAATTTTTAAAGTTCTGAATCTTAAATTTCTGCATTATTTTAATCACGTTAGGCAATATTGTTATTAAGTGAAAACTATATTTAGTAATTAAAAAGCTTAATACCTGTCTTCAAACTCTGAGATTTTAAAGATTTTTTTATCTTTTTTTATGTGTATAAACGTGCCCATATTTCAAAGTATGGGTGACCATACATAACATTATCAGAAAAGAAGAGCGATGATTATAGTAAATTTAAAGTCAACATTGCTAAAATTAAACTACGGAGAATATTTTTCAACATTTTTCAGATTACTGAGTACTTAAAAAAAATTATATAAAAAAGGTACTCACGTCATTTTCTTAGATTATGTTTTACAGATGTTCTCCGTAGGACAACAATCAATCTGTCATTACTTGTCAAACCCGTAAACATGGCTACTGTCAGTTAAAAACACAGCTACTGATTGGTTTTAAAATGCATTTCTGTATTATTTTAAACTTAAAGTAAGTAATATTTGTTGCAAATCAGATTAATTATACTTTAAATCGGCTAATATTCCTCAAGTTTCAGAAAAGAATAATTTATTTTTGGAAGATTTTTTTAATAAAGAGAATTACATTGTGATGAAAGCTTTAAGAAAGCTTTTTCATTTTTAAAAATCCTTTTAAACCTTAGGTATTGTGTGTATTGGTGGAGGTCCCTGTTATACTTTTCTTTCTTTTTTTTTAAAGAAAGTTTAGGAACTAAACTTCATCTCATCAGTTTGGAGTATAAAAAAACGTCTGATGAAATGAACATCAATGGATTCTTTTAGTTTATTATCAAACTTAACACAGACCAATGAGTAGTCTGTAGAACCCAAGGGAGGTGACACAACAGAGAAATGCTTGTCTGGACAAATGATGAGGTCAAACAAAGTTGTATGCCACCCTACTGTATCAGGAACAAGAGTGGGCTCCTCCATCCATTTTTGTGTATTCAAAATTGTTAGCATTTTCCTAAATTTAGTTTACAAATTCTTACTTTGAATTCTGTATTGAATTTTGATTTAATTAATCTTTTATTACACTCAAATATTTTCAGAAGTAATTATGTTGCAACTCTTTTCTCTTAAAAAATATTTTCTTGAAATAAAAAATTTAAAAAAAAAAAAAATGTGGATGAAGTAACACCAAAAGAAAGTAGTTTTGCTATGATTTTCTCTAGAGTTTTTTAAAATGCAAAATTTAGTCCGGGCATATTACCAAATCTTATAATTAACCCTTATTTACATGCCTCATTTTTATTATCATGTTTTGGGAATTATGCCTTCTGGCTTTCATTAGGTACTTGTCAATCTGGATGACCTTAAGGAATTTTGAATTTAATCTCCAGGCTTTGATATCTCTTGTACCACTGACCATGTCTAGAGATCTCTCATCTTATTTAACACTGCTCAGTTATTGCTTGCCATGTTTTCCTCAAAGTCTGCATTATTTGACCCCAGGAGTTGAACTCTCAATTACTGTCACCAAATTCATGAACCAATGTTTTAATCCACTTGGCTATCTTGGTGGGACAATCCCAATTGTATGACTTGTAACTTAATCTGACTGCTGTTCAATCCTTGCCACCAGTTCCTTCTTCTTTATTAATGGCTTCCATATCATATTTATTTTAAAGACCTCCCTTAATTTGAAGTCATATGATAAAACTTGACTGCAACTTCAATTTTTTTCATCTCTACACCAAAGGAAGAGAACTAAGCTTACATATAGACTGACAGAGACACTTTATTAGAAATGAATAACAAAAACTGAAGGTCCAGCACTTGTAACATGGTGTTCATCAGACTTAAAATCTTATTTGTACTCCCTCATAAAAAAAAGTTTTCTTATGAAGGAATATTTTAACATGGATAATATCTTTCTGCTTCAGTTAGAAAAGAAAGAATTAGATTAAAACTCTGGAATTGCTAAGAGTTGAATGTATTAATGTCAAATATGTAATAAAATAAAAATTGTTTTGTGGTTAGCAACTTTTCATTTCAAATCAAAATGGCTTTATTTATATAAGCCATTTGGTGACTGTTTTTTCCGTTCTTCTCACAAGATAATTAGAACTTACAATATCTGTTATGGAGATTTATTCAAATCTCGTACAAAATATCTTGCTTTCATTGCATCAAGGTGTTTATGTGGGTGGAGCTCTTTTCTTTGATTGGTTGAATGATAAAGACTTTGTACCAATCAATAAATGCAAAATCAGTCAGTGTCATAAACAGTTCATCACTGAGATGGGAAACAACCATTGTATTAATTAGGATTTTACATCTATTCAAATGGACTGACATAGAAAAAAAAAACCTACTTCCTAGCCTCACATGGCCATTTTATAGATTCTGCTAATTAATCAAACACAGCTACCCATTAAAAAAATTTCTTTCTTGTACATTTTTTTCTGGACATTATTGACTTTTAAAACCATGTTCTATAGATTTTTTTTTTTGATAATACATCCCAAGCAAGGCAATAATAATGCCACTAAGATGCAAGGAGAGTTACTGGGAGTGAAAGGAACCAGAAACCCCAATCCTAAACAGAAAACATCTCCTCTTGTAGAGATGTGCAAATTAATGAATAAAAATATTTCTTTATTATAGCTGTTGTATTCCTAATAAAATTGCGTCCAAACTAACAAGTGTCAAACTTTACTCTTTGATGCTATGCTTCACATCTATCTAAAAGTCTTGTTTTCTGTTCACATGTGACAAATAAGAAAATCAATGTTGGAACTCCAGATCTAATGGCAATAAAATTTGTTGATTCTTTCAGATAGCTTCTTAAATTTCTTGATTTGCTTCATCCCTTTCCTGTGATTAACCTGCACTGAAACTATTCTGTTAAATATTGCTCTTATATTTCTGGTTTATTCTTAGATGTTTTGAAGATTTCATAACAAATACTGATAATAGGCTTAGAAAAAAAAAAGACATTCAAAATATCCAATTATTCAAACAATAAATATTTCTGTGGCTGTCTAATTTTTTTTTTTTTTTTTTTTTTTTTTTTTTTTTTTTAATCAGAATGGTTGAACCAAGGTTTTAGATGTTTGAATGTTTATGTTTCCCCCCCCCCTCCAGAGCCATCATGTTTGAAGTTCTATTTACTTTAACTTTGCATATGAAATTTCCAAGAAATCTTTTCTGCTTTTATCACCATTACTGTATACTCTTAAGGCTTAATAAATCAATGTTAGATTCTCCTGAGATTTAATAAAATTCTCATTCAAGAAGAGAAAGTTAGAATTGCCCAAAATGCTCATTTGACATTCCATAAATTTTAGGTTGGGAAATGGAATGCTAGATTTATGGTAAATTAAAAAAAGTTTTTTAGTGGTAACAAACTATTTTGTGTGTGTTTTGTTTTTTGTTTTTTTAACATGCAAAAATAATTCTTGTAGACTTAGTTTTTGGCTGATACACAAGATATATTATTATGATATGTAGGATAGATAGCAGTTAACTTTGGGCATCAAGAGGTTAACATTATAATAGTTCTGGGGAAGAGGCTGTGTGAGTGGAACTTCCTCTTTTATCAAATGAATACAAAGGGAATGGGGATGATTTGTCATGGCGGACTAAGAAGTTGTCAATTGGTGGTAGGACTAAGCATTGTAATGCATTAGAACATTTTCCATGGTAATACACTAATGAGAGGCTGGCATTTCTTTGTGTAAGGAAAGAAGTTGCAGGGTGGAGAATAATTCACCACCGCCAAATCCACACAATTATTTTGGACTCTGTTGAGGTTGTGCAGTGCCAGCCCAGATACAATAAACAATACATCATTCTTGTTCTGACCTGAGTTTTTGTAAAGATAGAACTTGTCAGCAGGAGTTAAATGAGTGAGTGTTGTCTCTTCTTTCTTTTTTAAGTATTCTCCCATTATCTGACAAGTATAAAGTTTCATTTGAGCTCTGGTTTGTGCTTGAAACAAAAAAATAAATAAAAAGCAATATTCAGATATATATGGTGCAATGAGTAAATTGTCATGATTTTATATTAATTTCACACATGTGCATTGTTTGTTTTTGATTTTGTCACATGCACAGTATAATAGGGTCAGTTGGGCACTGTCTCTGAGAAAAAGAGCACCATGACACAATTGACTCGGCCAGAAATTTGAAAACGGCATGCTGTATTGCTTGGTATTCCACTCCATAAGCTCCAATATGAACATTCGGAAAGAGTTGGATGAGTCTAATAGTGATTAGAAAGGTACGGCTGTTTAAAAACCTCACTCTAATCGTTCTGATAAGAAAAGAACTCCCAAATTTGTTGATGAGGGCCTCAAACTTAGCATAGGCCTATGCCTTGAGGAGGTAGTGCTGCCCTGGGTCAAAAGGGTGGCTGCTGGAAGACCCTATGTCTGGAAACAGGACTCAGCACTATGCAATACGAGCAGGATAACTCAGTCATGGCTGTCAGACAATTTCTATGACCACATCACCCTCACATCTAGCCACCTAACTCCCCAGACTGCTACCTCTTTAATTTTTATGTGTGGAGTGCAGTTGAACAAGAGACCAACAAAATTCCTTGTAACACCAAAGATGAACTGAATTCAAGTATTATGGCAGCATTCACCAACTTAAACAAGGAGACCACCCAGAAGAGATGCAGGAGTTTCTAAATTCATCTGGGGGACATAGTTGAAACCAATGGCAAACTTAATTGAATAAATTTACTCGTTAGTATTTCAAGATATTTTTGTGTAATTTTGGTAAATATATATATTAAAATAAAATGTCAGTGTTATTTTCATTTTTGCATAATTTAGACAATTTATCCATCGCACCCTGTATGTGTGTGTGTGTGATATATATACACACCCATTACAGATGTCATAATTCTCTTAGGCAGACTAATAATATTAAGCAAAAAGAGGGTGAATGATGGACAGCGCTTTGGGTGGACACCAGCATTGGCCTCAGAGAGCAAGGCTATTAAAAACAGATAGGAAAGATTTGATAACTGAGAAGACTTCAAGTGATTCCATAGCTGGTGAGTCTGTGCAGCAATCCCCTATGACACACCTTGTCAAAGACCTTTGAGATATCTAAGGTGATCACTCAAGATATGTTTATGAAACACTTCTAATTCCATTCATGTTTATAGTTATGAGATCAGCAATGGTCCTAGACCAGTGAAAACCATACTGTTTGTCACTCAGGAGATGGTTTCTGTTGAAGCGATTAACAACTTTCTTAATGAATGACACAAAGGCGTCTAATAAACATCAGAGCAACTGGAGGCTTCAATCCAAGCTTTATTCAACTAAAAGCTGGATACAGTATGCCAGTGGATTCACCAGTGTTAGTATGGAAGCTCATACATGATATAATAGTACATTCTTTTCGGCATTAAAACCTATATTCATATTGATTGGGAAGTTCTGACACTTAGTTTGTGTTGAGCCATTGTTTTGTTACCTCTTTCGTCATCTTCCATTGCAGGTATCATATTGCATCTTGTTTTGCAGTACATGGACATGGGGAGGGACTTTGGGCCAGAGTGCCAAATCACAAATTAAAACTGTCAAATCTCACCTATCTGGATAACTAATGTCAGCGTAAGTTTGGTTACTATCAAGGAGTTTAACCTCATGAACTTACTTAGTAATATGGGTCCAGATATTTGTTAGCCAAGAGGGCAGCAATTTTCCATGGGATGAATGTCACTGGAATGCAAAAAGAATATTGTTGGGTATAGCATTGTTGCTGTACATAACAACAATCTTAGGGAGGGTAACATCTCAGGGAGTACAAGTTCCTCATGCTTTTCAGGCAGGTTATGTGGTCTAAGGGCCAAAAGAATTGGTTTCAGTATGGTGCCATTGAACCTTTCTATCTGCACATTGGGTGGTATGGCATGGTCTTACTACCTTTCTGCAAAAGAATATTTTTCAATTATTTAACCATGAAATTCTTACCTCAGAATGTATGTAACTAATGTAGGCTAAACATGTAGACATTTTATCACTGTCATGAGTATGTTAGAACACAGAAAACAAATGGTGATTGCATGCATTCATCCACTGTCATAAGCAAGTATATATTATCTGTGACAGAAGGCAGAAGTCTTTTAAAATCACTACTAAGCTGCTTCATAGATTTTGTTACTTTGATGAGTTTTTCTTCTCATGGGATATAAGAGTTGGTTTTAATTTTGAAACTAAAATTGCTGATTTTTCAGTGGTTTGCTGATAGGTATTTAAGACAAGCAGGCTTTGTGGTAGAGTGCTCAATATTGGAGAGAATGATAAAGCATTAATAGATTTAATATGAAAAGGTTTTTTCATTTAACTGAGCAGTATTCCTGTCATGCTGACTTTGGAATTTCATGGTCACATAGATATGTGACTACTCCTTGGAGCAGTCGGACTATTCTGCTGATATTTCTCAAGTTATTTTTGTTGTACTTATATACTGTGGTATGAGTATGTTATTTTTCCTTTTTCGCTCGATGGGTTTCATGTTATGTGATGAAATATAGTTTTATAATTTGATATATTTACAGGTAAAAATGCTCAACATCAAGGATAGAGCATACATAAATATAAGTGTATGCTGATATCAATACCAACTGGCGACAGTCTCTTACATGCTTGAACTTATTCTTAAGGAAGATTGCGTTCAAGCCAGAAACAAACTGTTGCCACCCAGTGTTGACCTCTGTTGTCCATTTTACATGTGTGTGTGTGTGTGTGTATATATATATATATATATATATATATATAAAAATAAAAACTCCTTCTCGAAGACAATAATATTTATGAAAAAATAAACAAACAAGGTCATAAAAGAGACAGTAAAATTTAAAAATGAAACCAAGAAATTGTATAAAGATGAAGACAATTCTTGGTTATAACTTATTGAATATCACCTGAAAACACCAGTACTCTACAGATTACAAAAATCAATAGACCAGGTACCCCCCACATAAACTAGTTGGCACACTAGTCAAAAAATTAACCCCACTTCTTGGCATAATTAGCTCCTCACATATATATAAAAATTTAATCTTTTAAGTAAATTAAAAAAAAAAAAGACATGAAAAACAAATGTATGACCCATTTTTTTATCTTCCATAAAATAGGGAATTTTTCTTGCTCTGATATAATGTAAGATCCAAGTTATTCCAGAGTGGCAAAGTTTGTTGCGAATTATCTGCAAGCATTGACATAATAATAGTCGAAGAGGCATATATTTGAGTAAGCATATTGGGAAGCCTGTTTTCCTTGCTATGTATACAGCAAGTTCCATTCTCTATTCTTGAATTTTTTTTATTTTAAAATGTCTCTCACTATCAAAGTCCACTAAACTGTGGTCTGTGTTCAAAGTGAAGTGTTGTAAAATAGTGACTCTATGCACTGCTTCAATAATGGCCTGGCCTTTCTCTATATTTTATAGTATTTTAACTCCCTGCCCTTAAATGTCATTTTGACATAGAAACTATTAAACACCCTTTCTGGCTTAAGATGGCTGAAATGGCCACAACAGATGTGTTTGCATTCTACCATAAAACATGATGTTTTTGTCTCTCAAGTGATGTGTAGCTTTCTCTAATTCTTTCTTTAGTTGGTTGAAAGCTCTCAGTGCTTTTTCTATTAGAAATTTCAATTAATGGTCAAACTTTATCTGAAAATGTGGTTTCACTTGGCATAGTGAAAAAAAAAAAACCATAGCAAGTACCCATTTTTTTTATCAGATGCAGGAACAAAGCCACTGAAGCTCAAGTTTAATCACTCTGTTTTCAATGCAGTAGCCTAAAACCTTGATAGAGCATACTGACACCACATTCTTCAACCTGTACAGTGTAAGTTTCCTCCAATCAATAGCCTCCAGGGATCTTTTCACATTTTCATGTTCTTCCTGTGTGTATCATGCAATTGTCAATGTGTGCGAAAGCACTGTGCAGATTTCTTTCTCTAACCATTCTCTTCATAAACTTCTGAAAAGGCAGCTGTCCCATTTGTTCTCCCAAAATGAAATCCTGCAGAACTGAACTAAACATCCATTCACTTAGATGGTAGTGTACCTTCTGTTCAACTCTCAGTGGCACCTGGTGATAAGCACTTTTGAGGTCGAGTGTAGAGAAGACAGCATACTTAGCCAGGCTGTTTATCAACTCGTCTATTTTTGGCGTAGGGTAAACATCAAGTTCTGTATATCGATTGATCACTTGAATAATCAATGCACATTCGTTTCTTATGTCAGTGGCTAGAGTCCTTCACAAACACTACCTGAGCTTGCCAAGGTGATACACTTGTTTCAATTATGCCTTCAAATAGTAAATAGACAATTTCCTTCATGATAAAAGCTTGGTCTTCTCTGCTAAAATCTCTTGATTTCACAGCAATTAGTTTACAATTTGATGATAAATTTGGAAAAAGGGATGACTTTTTTTTTTTTTTTTTTTTTTTTTTCTTTCTTTTTTTCAACCAGAGCCAAAATGCCAAAGACATGTGGTATCATGTACCTGATTAAAACTACGAGTTACACTTACTATGGTTTCGGAAATTGGAATTTCTCTTTAACTCTGAAAACTTGTTCAGTTTATTCTCCCAGTTTTGGTTGTCTGTAACAGGTGTCTGCCAAAGACTTCATTAAGTACTTCAATAAATAAGTTGTCTCGTTTTTCAATGGCAAAATCAAAATCTGCACATTTTTCTACATCTTTAAAAACTGCAGGGCTTATGCAACTGAAGAGGGCAAGATATGTGTTTGGTATTCTATCTTGGTAATCATTGACATACTTCAAAAGAACAGTATACCAATGTTGATAATCTGTCAGCTATCAGTAGGCTAGGGTTTGATGTCCAAACTTTGAGGTTTCCTTACTTCATTTATTTTTTCTCTTAGTTGAATAAATTGTAATAAAACAAGCACCAAAGTGATTTGGGTCTGAAATGCAAGATTTATTCAACTAAAATTGTTTACAAAAGCTGGCAGTGGATTACCCAGCCTTTTATTAGTGTCACACAGTTTCAGTTGCTAGTATGGAAGCCAATACATTACATAATAGAACAGAGGCTATCGCATTGCAGATAACACTAAGGAAACTGATGGGGGTGATATTGTGATGGAGATGAGAGCTCATCTGCATTTTTGTAAACCTTTACATATACTAGATACTCCTGTTCTATGAGGTTGGGAAACCTTTCTTCTTCACTTAGCGCAATTAAACAGATTTGCCAATATTTTGAGATATTACTGAATCATGGTTCTAATGAACAACTACAGGGATTTTTTTTTTTTTTCAAACCAGTAACGTTTGTAAAGTCAAGGCTTCTGATAAATCTGGAAACATCCTGAGCTGAGATAAACATTGTAAAGCTTAACCTAAGCCTAACCCTGCCTTTTGTTCCATGAGATGAGTGAAATCAAGTAAAGAATGTCCTTTGTCATCCAGCATAGAGCTGGAAGCAAAGTTCATTGCAATGAGCTTAGCCTTATCTGATGATAATGACACAACCTCAGGGCTGTTAATGGAAAGCACTGGCAGTTTGCATTGAAGTTTTGTTTTCTACTTTGTCTTGGTCTGCATGTAGCTGCTGTTTGCATTTTCCAGGAGACCCTTGCAGTGATCGTAGGTAGTTCTGAATTCAGCAAGAGTTCTGCTACACTGTTCCCCCCACCTCTGATAGAGATTGTTAGTTGATTACTTCCCTCGTTTTATATATCTTCTATTAGGAAATTCTTTCCATAATCTGTGATTAAGTGAAAATCTCAATGTTCTTAAGTTAGTTGAGTCCAAGAAACATCAATCAAATATTCCCACTTAAAGGCTGGATTTTCTGAGTTTATTCTACTCAATATGAGCTTTGCATTGGCATTCTTCAGAATGGCAATCTTTTGACCAAACCCAGAGATTTTTTTGTGTAAATTCTTGTCAATTGTTTTGCTTTATTCTAAGAACTTGTTAGACAAGATCTAAAATTCTGCAGATTGTATGCAAACACAGTTGACCACAGAGGTCCCACCACAACCATTAATTGAATACAATCTATTTCCCTATTTTTGTTGTATATTTCAGTGGAATTGTGGTTTGGGGTCTGAAATTAAAAGAACACAATGGCACTTTTTAACCCATACATATCCTATTAACTTTAACAGAAATTCAGTTTTTCTCTCTACCAAACAAAAGTAGTTTTGATTCTGCTTACTTCCCCAAAGACTGAGATTTTAAAACCTCAAATGTTTTTGTACCTGGTGTCCTCATGTTTGTATTGGGTTTTTTTTTCAGTGCATTCCCCCTCCCCCTTCCTCCTTAGAGATTTGTGTAACAGCATTGCATTTTCAAGCTTCTATTGTTTTGAACTTTTTGTCTGTAGAAAAAAAAATGTCCTTGTTTTTTTTTTTTTTTTTGCACAAGGTAAAGGAAAACAATCAAATTGTATTGAGATCTTGAACAAGTTGCAGTGGTTTATTTTCTGATCTTGAGACATAAATTTGGGGCTTAAAACTTTTGACATTGTCAGAATGTTGGTCTTTCATAGTTTTTGTATTTTTCAGAAAATACCAAAACATCTTTACTTGAATTTTACAATTTAACACCAAAAAATTAACAGCAAAATACTTAAAGCATATCTTTATTTTTTGAGAAATGAGTGAACAAGTTTATTCTCTGTGACTTTAAAATTAAATTTCTTTGAATATCTTTTACCATTTATTTATATTAAGAACTTTCCTTTTTAACTTTTCTTTTGCCTTGAAATTTAATGACTTAGCTTTCTGGTTGTCTTAACTTTCTGACACTAAATAGATTTTTTTTTTCTCTTCTCCAATGGATTCTAAGAGATGGCATTTCAACATGTCTTCCAACTACAATTCTTACTTTTTTCTCTCTCTTGATTTTAATCTAATACTTGATCTTTATTTCTTTGATCCATTTTCTTCTGTTTGATGATACAAAAGCTACTTAAATTATTCAATGTTTTTTCAGTTTTCAAATAGACATTTTGTACTTCTTTAAAAGTTTGTATATGAACTGTTGTGATATTTTGCCTAAATAAAAATTGATGCTTTTAGTTTTATGCAGATTTTTATTCAGTATTTTCTTTTCAAAGTGAAGATGCTATAAAATAAGTTTAATTTACTTGCACTATCAAATTAGATTTGCAAATACACAATTGTTTACAGATCTCACAATAACATTAGTTTCTAGTTGAAATAGATATCTGTCACTTGTGCACAAGACAAAAGAGAGTGCAGCTATTAAGAGAATTTTCATTTGACTGAGTGAACTGGAAGATCATTCAAACACTCAGTCATTGGCAGGCAAATAAGACCTGGAGATACTCAGCTTCATAGCAACCTTTATAAACACACTTGATGATAATTCACTGTTTTCTTTAGATGTGAGCTTTATTTGTATTACCATAACTTTCTTATATTTGTCTTTCTATATCAAATCACAGTTTACATTTCATTTTAATAAATTTCTTTATAAATCTTATTGATTTGTTGATAGATATTTATTTTTAAATCATTATAATTAACTACAGTGCTGCCATGGTAACATATCTCCCCCCTTAAACATCCAACTGGTTTTCGTGTGTTCCATCTTAGATACTTTGGTTATTTTATATTAGTCATTATATATACTTTAATGGTATGCTACATTTAGTTTTAAAAGTGCTAAGTATAAGTGATAGTGTATGTAGATATAAAAGTGATAGTGTATGTAGATATAAAAGTGATAGTGTATGTAGATATAAAAGTGATAGTGTATGTAGATTAAAAGTGATAATGGTATAAAAGTGATAGTGTATGTTATAAAAGTTTTAAATATAAAAGTGATAGTGTATGTAGATATAAAAGTGATAGTGTATGTAGATATAAAAGTATAAGTGAGATATAAAAGTGTATGTAGATATAAAAGTGATAGTGTATGTAGATATAAAAGTGATAGTGTATGTAGATATAAAAGTGATAGTGTATGTAGATATAAAAGTGATAGTGTATGTAGATATAAAAGTGATAGTGTATGTAGATATAAAAGTGATAGTGTATGTAGATATAAAAGTGGACACCAAGAGTTGTCTTTCATACTTGAGTGCAATCTTCAGCCATATTAATTCACTTGTCTTGGTAAAGTGCCTCAAAGAACAAAACATGTTGGCATAAAGTATTTTCCCATTGTCTTTTATTTATTACACACACACACACACACAGATTGCATAGAGTTTAAATTTTAATGTAATTTTATAAATTTGAGGTTATATAAACAACTTGTTATAAAATAATTGCATTTTTCTATAATTATAGCGGAAGGTAATATTCATAATGAAAGTGCTTCAGAGTTTAAGATTTCCCAATTTAACATTTTTCAAAATGTTTCTTTGTGCACAACCTCCATTCATGAAGTGAATTCTACTCCTTTAGCATTTATAGGATTGGTGTTTCTTTGTGTTTTCTTATTTTCTAATTGTCAACAATAAATGACCTTTGCCTGTTTCTCCTTAAAACACACGCACACAGGCACGCACACATCACATCACATTTGCATGCATAAATATTTTCCTTTATAAAGAATTTTGTGCATTGTGAAATGAATAATTTTATAATGTTTATCATTGTGCTTAAATTTTATACAGGTAGAAATTGTAACTGCTAATTTGATTTGTATGAGTGTTTTTCCTGCAAGATTAAATGTCAATAATTAAGGTGGGTAATGGAATTGATTGCAAAGTTACTTATATCTCTTAGTTTACTTTATGAAGTTTAATAAGCTGTAAGTTCTATGCAGGCAGTCTCTTCTCTCACACTTCTCGCTTGTGAAACTCTGTTTTGGCCTCTTGCTTTCCAGTCAACTTTGATTGTCAAAAATACAAATGCAATGTCGATAGTTATCTTCTGTCTTTAATAATGTGTTTATTTTTCTCATATTCTCTAAAACTCTAATCCCCATCTTGGCTTTATTGCCTCACTTAGAATGAAATGATTTAAAGACCTTCAAGTTTCCCAAGACCAGGAAATGGAATTCAAATTGCATTGGAAGTTTGGATATTATTTCCAATTCATACTAATTTGTTTTGTAAATAGAGAAACTAGTTTCAGTGTATACCTTGATCAAAAGATTTCTATAGTATTTTCCCATTAAAATGTTTTAATGTCTCTTCTATGAATAATGATTTTTGCTTGCATAAATTAATGAGTGCTCATAATGTCATAAATAACCATGTGTTCATCATGTCATTTCTGAAATTTGTATTTCTCCTCCATTGTGTTCTGCACGATTTAACATTTATTAGTAACTTTTTTTTGTTGAAATCAATCTATATCACTAACCGATCATCTTGGAGTCCACTTGGGTTGCCATTGAAATTTTCCAGCTAGTCAAAACCGTTTATTCATAGAAGCTTTTTATCCTTAAAAAATAAATTTAATATTTGATTTCAACTAAGAACATGTAATCAAAGATAAAACCAAATGGTTTATCCAACTGCCACATTGTGTAGGTTTCTTATGAATGCTGATGAACACTGAAATATTGGTGTACTTCACTTTTCTGTTTGCCTCAATATATGTGGGATCTGCTTCAAATCCCTGCCCTACTTACAAAGGCAGGTTTCTTTTTTTTTCTTTTTTTTCTTTCTTTCTTTTTTCTTTCTTTTTTTTTTTTTTTTTTTTTTTTTTTTTTTTTTTTTTTTTTTTTTTTTTTTTTTTTTTTTTTTTTTTTTTTTTTTTTTTTTTCTTTTTTTTTTTTTTTTTTTTTTTTTTTTTTTTTTTTTTTTTTTTTTTTTTTTTTTTTTTTTTTTTTTTTTTTTTTTTTTTTTTCTTTTTTTTTTACGAGAATTGACTTGGTTATAAGCAAAAGTTGCTTAGCATTTTGAAGAAAGACCATCTATTTGTGGTCAGTTACATTGCATAGTTCCCTATATGGCCATAAATGGTTAATTTTTATAACAATCCCTCTTTTCTAAATGAAGAACTAGCCAGGCGTGCTCAAGATTTGATTTACGAGATTTTCAAGACTTCACACCATATTTGAGCAGGAAATATGATAGCTTTTGACAACAAAGAGTTTTAGAAAGGTATAAAATTTTACTGCTTTTTGTTTAGGTGAAATTTATTTAAAAAAAAACTAGAAAAGATGTTAGAATAATTTAGAACTGGAAGTAAACCGCCTGCATGCAGATGGAAAATGAATAGGTACAAAAAGAAAAGGGCATAAGACAAGAATGTCTTCTCGGGCAGATTTGTTAAACCTCTACAGTAAGGCTATCATAAAGGAGCTGTTGATCCTACCAGAACTTATCAAGAGGCACTGTCTTAACAATCCACAGATGACACAGTCTTGATGGCAGACACCAGAACTCTCAGACAAGACAGTAATGGAAAGTGAGAAAAAAAAAAAAGGATTATCCATCAAGTGTAAGAAGAAAGAAGACAGACGTATGGTTGTCGGCAAGAAAAGAAGCCCAAGATGTGAACCGCAAATTGAAAACAAGTACAAAAGTTTTAATATCTAAGAATTATTTTAACAGAGGATAGCAAATGCAATAACAAATTCTGAACACTTATTGGACTAGTGAAAAATTCTTTTGAAAAACTAAAAGTCCTAAGATACATGAAAATTTTGTTAGAAACAAAAGTGTTGATGTGATATGATATCAATCCGCTTGTATGTCAATGAATGCTGGATGATCTGACCACAGATGAAGAGGAAACAGGTGACAATGAAAAATGGTAACAAAAAGAACATTTATAATCTGAATCAGGAAGAGATAACTAAAAATTCTTAGTATCTGTCTATATTTCTGAGATGAGGTACATTACACTATTCGGACTATTGTCCTCATCTTTGTCGCCATATTTATTACGTTCTGGCCTTCTTCAGGTGGTTGGAATGTTGAACTTAACCCTTTATTTCACTCACTGGGGTAGACTGTTTTAGTTCCACATGCCATGTTTAATGGATGTCAGTTATCAGTTATCTCCTGTTAATTTCCCTCTGAAAGTTCTCAACCACCTTAACCAGGTATTAAACTCACACTCTTTGGGTCCTGTCACTGGATCTAACTAACGTCTTTATCCACTGTGCCATGTGTCCATGTGGAAGGTTATCTTGAAAAACTTAGAGTATATCAAGGGCAGGGGGTGGGGGCACCTACCTGACAAGATTGGGTGACTCGGCGAAATCTTTTTCAGCTAGACAGTCGAACTCTCTGCCTTCAGACAGAGAGGAACCCGGACGAGGCTCCGCCGAAGAGCAGAGTCTCGTTCGGGGAGGTAGACTGACCTGAACCCATTTATACGGGTTCAAAAGGGAATATTTTTGGCCGAGCCTACAGGCTCTGAAGACCCACATAAAACTCTGCCTTGTGCCACATCTACCCTAGTTGGGGGGGGGGGCTAGTAGATATTGACAAGATTGGGACAATGGATAGTAGATGGAGAAACTCCAAGGGCCACAATGGATAGAAGGTTGTGGAGAGCCATGTTTGCCCACATTCTTAAGGGAAACTGCACCTTGAAGAAGAAAACATTCAGTTTGAGTCCATATTTGCTTGTCAGATTATCCTTCTGTTGAGTCATCTGAAGATTGTGTTCTTATATCCAGAAATGCACACAATTGCATTTTTATGACAATGATCTCTATTATAATTCTGCATGTCACTCTCTTCATTTGTTCACATGACAGTTACAACAATATGCCAATTCCTTATAAATAACAAACTATTCCATTTGAACTGCCTGAAAACGCACAACTGATATATTACAGATTCGACTTGCTTTCAGTGACAAAATGAAAGTCAGGAAGAACAGAAGATAGATGTGTATAATGGCCGTTTCAGTGAAATAGAAAATATTGTCAATTTCAAATCTTTTTATTTGTACTCCCTTACTTATAAATTTATTAATAAAATGTTTGCAAGTCAGAGTTTCAGCTAGTTATTAATTTCTTTTAATAATTAAAAATATCTATACTTAATACTTGTATCTATACTATTGATGAAATTGATAAGAGACATGAATTTTGTCTATTTATTTCTGTTGATAGCAATTAAAAATATGTTTAAAAATAAAAATCTGGCAGATACTGTTCCATTGGATATAATATATTCATGCACCTAATATTTATATAATATTTAATAAGCAAAACAACAAAAAACTACTTTAGTTTGAGACTTGAAAACCTCTTTGCTGTTAGTTGACAGGGATCAATCTCTTGATTTGTCATTGGCTAAACTTTTCTCTTTTGAATTCATCTTTTTTGCTGTAAAGATTTTAGACATTTTTCTTTTCTTCCCATCTCCCCATCTGCATATTTGCTCCAAATTTTTATTTGTATAACTGTAATAATTTTCAACATTGAATCTTAGCTGACAAACACAAAGCAATTATTAAATGTCATTTTCTTTTTTTTCTTTCTTTCTTCAGCTCCTTAGATGGTCGTTTACAAGTGTCACACAGAAAGGGTCACCCACATGTAATCTACTGTCGCCTGTGGCGGTGGCCTGATTTACAGAATCACCAGGAGTTACGTGCCCTTGATAATTGTGAATACGCTTATAATTTGAAACGAGACGAGGTTTGTGTGAATCCATACCACTATACCAGAGTGGAGGCCCCAGGTAAGGATGAGAGAAAAAATTTCAACTCTGTTTATGGCATAAAAGGCTAGATCAGTAAGTTTAGATCTTGACACATTAGCTAAAGTTTGATCTGAAGTTTCCTTTGTATAATGTAAATATTATTAATTTTAAATATATTTAATCTTGGACTTTATTGGTGTAGCTACATACTCTAGGTCAAACATTTGGGGCCCCACCCTCTGGATTTAATAATTACTAAGTCTCATACTATTAGTACATGACATTCAATTTTTAGAGGTGTGGGGTAACTAAAATTTAAAATCCACCACCCCTAAGCTTACCATTAACCAGCAAGATAGATTAGGCGAAAGACCTAAAATTTTAAGGACACTTCATGCAGTAGGGAGTTAATTTGATGAGGATTGTTATTGAATATATAATGAAAACCTTCAGTAAAAGAAGGTCCCTCTGGCCCAAGATGAGGTAGTAAATTAGTTTTAAGAAGGGCATGAAAACTTTAATTTTTAGGTGATTCTTCAAAATCCAGAGGAGTGGGGAGGGTGTATGGATAGCAAGCCAGAATGAGAAATCAGAATGGTCAAGTTCAAATTCCAGTTAAATTTCAGGGCAGGCTGTGCTCTTTAGCCTTGGTTAGTAACCAGCCGAGGAGATGGACAACTCTGAATTCAAAACTAGTCAGGCATGGGGTTAGCAAATTCAAGTCTTAAAAACCAACTTGCTCAGGGGACCACATCAGCAACGCTTAGTGTTGTTGAAAGCTTTGGACCCCATACTCTCTGGTGGGGTTTACAGGACTTAAGTGAGTAGCAGTTGCAATTAGTTCTGTTACAATTTCTTTGAAGCCTTGTCTTTAATTAATGTATGTCTATTTTTAAAATTTCACAATGCTTGGATCAGAACTAAAGTAGCTTGCAACAAGAGAGATTTTTTTTTTTAAGAAAATTTGTAGGTGGCATCCATTCTGAAGATCAGAAAAAATCAATGTATTGCATTTGCCCTACTTTGAACAGATGACCATTTTTTAAATATTAGGATGCGCTACGTATTGATATAGCATTTGTCTCTTTTTCTCTGCATGGTTTCTGACAACGGCATATGTCAGATATGCAGTTTAATATTTGGAGTGCATCTGATAGCTTCTTTCGGCTATTGCACAATATCAGCTTAGAAAGAGGTTAGAAACAAAAATGGATGTCTTCTTTTCAAGAATTATTGATCTTATGCCTTCAGACATGGTGAATGAGCAAGTCTCGCAAGGGTCCAGGTTTTATTGAAATGAATCCATTTAAACCATTTTCATTTTCAGGTGTTTCAAGAGATATTCTGAAAGAGTTATTCTTGCAATCAATCATCTCCAAACATATTTGCTATCTTTACTGTTCTGTATAGCTTAAAAAAGGATTAAATTGAACTCTGTACAAACACACACTCCCTAAACAGCTCTAAAGATTATGTAAAAACTTCTGTCAACAGTCCTGCACACTAACCATTAAAGTTTATCACTTTAATTGTAGGAATAAACATCAAAAGGAGTCATTGACTTGCATAATAATGAAACACTAATTGAATTTATTTTTATTTATAATCTTCATTTATTAAAGCTTGTTTAATTATGACTGTACATGTACAAGGGAATCTTTTTTTCAACAAGTCATACTTTTTAATTGAAAAACTTTTAATGTTTCTCTGTTGATGGCTGAAATGTAATTTAGGTTTGTTTGCTTCTTTCTCCTTCAAGTTGTTAAGCAATAATGCATTTTAGGTTTCTAGTCTTTCCTCCATTACAAATTATTTCTAATTCTGAAATATCACAAAGGCTTCATTGTCTCTTTCAAATTGCAACAATGACATTCAAGTTTCTTTATTTTTCTTCAGATCATCCAGAAATAAACTCTGTTTAGAATTTTTTTCAAAATTGATTGAATATTTTGACTATTAGATTTTTAGTGAATTCCCTTTTACTATTGTCATGGGATTTCATGTAATTTGGTTTTCTTTAAGCAAATTAATAGCATTTTCTTGTTCCCATTATCATCATAGGTAAAGATTAAACATCTTCACAGTAGATTTTGCAGTTTTTCTCATGACTTCTATATATTAATGGAATTGTATAATTCTTCCTCTAAGAATGATTTCCTTTCTCTTTTCTCACATAATTATGCCTGGATGACCATTTATTGTAAGTTCTTGTTAACTGTTGCAAAATTTGTCTATTTGCAGGTCAGCCTTTTTTGAGATTTGCTTGATTGTTTAGAAAAACACTTGAGAATAATAACAATGAATTTTAGGAATTCTTAGGCTTAACTCCCTTGAATTAAGGAAACAGCTGTAATTCCCTTCCTTTTATATATATATATATATATATATGTCTTGTACAAGCATAGATTTTATCAATGTTAAATTTACTCCTTGATTTACTTTCTCTCTTTATTATATATATATATATATATATATATATATATATATATATATATATATATATATATATATATATACTTCACCAATGCTGCAGAGTTCATATAATTTTGGCTATTTTAGCTGTATTAAAAGTTTGCTCTTTACATTTCCTAATGCTGAATTATTTTTAGGGTTTCCTTTCTTGCACTTGTCTTTGCTTATCACTTCATTTATGTTTAAGAGGTCAGGCAGATTTATGGTTTACGTTAACTGACGTCAGGCTATGTGTAAGCTTGTGTTTAGATTTAGGAAATGCCAATCTACTTTTCTTACCAGGCTAAACAAAAAACTCTCTAGTTAGATAAATTTGTTACATATTAACTTTTTATCTTTTGTTGTTTAATGTCACACATTTTGAGGGCCCAGCCAGAGACTTTATCATAAAAAACATTTCACACAAGTTTGATTTAGTTCCCTTAACTTATTTAATTTTTAACAAAATAAATCTATTAAATGGATTCACCCAGTGAAATAAAGATTTCAACTCTGATTAACCCCAAAATAAATGGAATTGTTTCCAATCTTCAAATAGAATTTTTAAAAAGTATGCCACAAATGGTGTTTGAAATACATTTGTTAAATATCTTTAATTACATTAATTACAGTCAGACTAATATCCTCATCTTTGTTATTACTATCATATTTCAGTCATTGTCCTTTCTGGCCTTCAGGTTTGTGTCAATCCAGTTAACCTTTGTGGAATTTCAAACTGAACCGTTTAATATACAAGAGTAGATTGTTCTTGTTCCATTGTCCATGTCATTTTAGAACTGCTCAGTTATTGGTAGTCCTGTTTTCACTAAGCCTAAGTTTGGGCCGGAAGTACAATGGTAACAAATTCACAAAGCAACATTTTAATCCTCTCGGTATTCATGAAACTTAGACTTGGAATTTTAAACATAATGTTCTTCTTGCCTGTTCTGCTGCTGAACCCATGCTGTCAAGCATTGGTCTCTATGTTGCTGTTTCTTTCTTTTAGGCTTACTGAGAAGGTCATCGTAGCCTAGTATATTCCTGATTCCTTTGGTCATCTGATCTTTCAGGGTTCTTCTCTAACTAGTATTTTTACTTCATTTTGCAGAGGTTGGTGATCACCCGTTCCTCCTCATAACATGATCAGCAGTGACTGATTTCATTGTCCCATCCTTATCTACAGCTTTTCAATGTTCCTTCAACATTACTTTTGGAGGTTGGATAGGTTTAGTTTTTGGCAGAACTGTAAGGGATGGAATACGTTCAGTTCTTGGGGTTGTTCTCTGTGCTAGGTTTGGCTCGGCATAAGGTTGAACTGTTTTTGAATATTGTCCTGATATTGTATGGACTACAGATTCTTGATCTGAAAGAGGCAGGCAGACAAACAGTTTTCTGATTTTCCTCCTTGACCCCCCTATGTTTCTACCTGCAGACGCTTATGTTTGCCAAGTAGTTGTTATTCTGAAGGGTATGTATGTATGATGCTCATAGTCTCTTGGTATATGTTAGGGTCACCACATGGTTTTTGGATGATCTGGTTTTTTTATGCAACCTTTTTAGCCAACCTATAAAGTTTAAGGTAAAAGGTTGGCTTGAGATATATGGATATCTTGAACTCATTCTCTGTGCAAATCATCGGTACATCCAGGAAGGCCAGCTGATCTTTGGGTTTTTTTCCCTTCAAATGTGAAATGGATCAAAGGTCACATAGTGCAGCAGTATTTGCATATCAGCATGGTGAAACCAGAGTATGAATGTGTCATCTTGGTATCTGAGACATACAATTGGCTGTAGTGGTACCATGCCTAAAGCTATTCTCTTGTAGTATTTTATTTATATATTTGCTAATAACAGTGAACCCATATACAAGCCACCCTTCTGCTGGTATATCAGACCTTAATTGGAAGAATGTTGTCTGTACACAAATGTCAATGTTTCCAGTAATTTATCTATTGTGATGTTAGTACAGTCCTCAAGAGAAAGGAATCCAATACCACTGTCTATATTGCTTCATTTGTAGTAACCCTGGTGATTAAACTCACTACATTTAAATTTCCCATCCAATTGTTATGGGTGGGGATCACCTAATTCCACAAAGTGACTTGAGTTCTTAACATATGTTGAGGTTTTTCTGTTTGAATTTTTAGGATTGGGGCCTTTTTTCACTTTACAGGTAACAGAATGTTATAGTGAAACACACGCCTATTCTATAGTTAATAGACTCTCCCATCTATAATAAGTAGGAGTAGTAAGAGTAAGGGATTGCTCAGTGAGTTGGTCAGTTAGTCGATGTCGGACGACCGTTATTCGGATACTAAAAGTATCAGCGATCACAACTAGATTACTGCATCATACCTATTATATGAAGTTCCTAACGTTTTGTACGTCGAACTTATTTTAGCCTCCACTGTGAAATCACTCCATAACACACAAGAAATCTGGGGGACATAGCAGTATCAAAACTGATAGTAACAACAAAGATGATAATATTAGTCCAACTGTAAATACTAATAACTCCTCATCCCAGAAATTCAGACAGATTTGTTTGAAGTATGTCTTTTTATCAGAATCATTGGAAACTTCTAAAAAAACATGCTTAACTCTTTAGTGATTTGGACCTTCTTTTTTTCTTTTTTTCTAGACATAAACTTACAGGTAAAACACACTATGACTATCACACACATGCATACAAGTTTATTTCTTATAAAAATAATCTGCAAACATCTTTCATTCATTCTACACAAAATAATTTTATTAAAGCCCAGCAAATTTTATATGAAATTAAAGAGCTTTTTCCCTTGTTTAAGAGAGAAAACATATTTTAACAAAAAACTTCTTTTTTTTTTCTTTTTCTTTTTTTTCCCCCTTATCAGTTATTCTAGACTTTCTTGTCATCGCCAAACCTTTTTGATGTTTTCTAAGTTTCTAGGCCAAAGGAGCTGAGTATTTCAACTCTAATCCTATTTACAAGCTTTACAAAGAATAAAAAAATATCAAGCCTTAATGTAAAGTGGATTGCCTTGTTTCTTAATGGAAAAACTTGTCATTCATCAGCTTTAAATGCTGAAATAAAGTCAGTTTGATTTGACTTGAGATAAGAAATATTTGGCTTTTTACTTCAATCCATGATGTTGGTTTTATTAAACCGCATATATCTTTGTTGACTATTTCTATTTTCACCAAGAAATAGTATAAGGGTGATCCCCCCCCCCCCAAATCACAGGTACAGTGACATGTAGGAAAATGTCCAATTGCAGTTTAATATAAAGAATAAAAGACCCACCTACATGGTTTTCAAAGATCTCAACCGTATTCTCCACCCATCTTAGAAATGACTTTTAAAATTCCTGATCAGAACATGTTCATTTTATTTCATCTCAAATATTGTCATATATCCAGCTACATTCTAAATTATTTTGTAGTTGTATATTGGTTTGAAAATTAAAAGGTTAACGCATCGTACTAATGTTTTATATAATTTTTATTTGACACTGAAAAACATAATACCCTGTAGTCCAACATAAGCTAAGGTGACTCTGATAGTGTTCATTCCTATTTTCAGTAGCTCCGACTCTGAACCATTTTAGCCATTAATGATCTAAATGCTTTTTGTTGTGTTCTCATGTCACTTATTTATGTTATGTTATTGCTGCTGTTACCTTTAACTCTTTTTTGCATCATTGACACAAACAAAATGCTTTTGCCAAAGACAACAAATCTATGGTGGTGTCATAGCGGCCGTTATACTCTAATTGATTGCTCATTAACTCTTGGTTTATAACTCTATATTTTGTTTAAGGTAAATTAAGGATAATTTTCAGGTATCTTCTGTGTATAAAGGAATGTTAATATTACTGGATGACATCCACAGTGTCTGTGGATACCATAATTGAGTTAACCTGTAAATAAATTTTTTTTTTTTTTTTCTAAGGATACAATCTGTTGAAAATTATATTTTCTACACATAAAAGTATGTGATGACCATCTCATTGGCTAGGAAGTAGATGAGTTAAATAATGAGGAATTAATAGGATTCAAGATTTGAGTGCCGAATTACTGACCACTTTCTGCCAGAACCCTGAGTTTCTGGATAGGTCTCTCTATGATGCAAGCTTTGTTGAGGAGCCTTTCTTTTCCTAACTTTTGATTTCCAACCTGTATTCTAAAACTTTGGACTAGTCCTTCATCATTTATACAGGCTTCCAAAACCTTAAATTTCCCCTCATTGCGAGAGGACTCCTCTTGACAATGTCATCAACTTCCATTTTGGAGTGTGCCATCATTGTCTAAGCAAGATGTTGGTGACATATTCCTTCTTGCCCCTGTTCCAGAACTGTTCAGCCAAATACCACAATGTTCTCCACCATTTTTTGGCATATAATTCTTCTTTAATTAATTTTCCAGGTGGAGGCAATAGAACAGAAGACGTCATAGTGGTTGGGTGTTAATGGTTCCATACTCTTGTAGTTTCACTGAAATTGTCCAGCTATTTACTATTGACATAGACTCATAAGAACGTTCTCAATGAAGCATCATCCAATCTTCCAGCACTGCTTGCAGACCATATCATTTATATTCCTTATGAACCTTTGTGATAAGGTATGTCCATACCACAGTAGAAAAATGGTGGTGAAAGATCAACATGCTCGTTGGGAAAATGTGCCATCCACTGTTCTTCTGGTGGTCAACGATTTCTTCTACAGATGCCTAATATACTTGGCTACTACCACTTATGACCCAATAGCCAGTCACACTTAATTCATTCAATGTTTGTCCTCTACCTTGGTGCTGTATTTTTTTCATGGTAATGACCAAAGATAAGATGTATGGCCACTCCATCCTTTGGAAGGATTATGGGATGTTTTAGATTAAGAAGAGCTCTTCTCAACCTCTTACCAACTCTTATTATGCTGTCTAGAAAGAGTGGATCAAATTGGTACAGTTGGTGATTGCAAGACAACTTTCCAGCTTTTTGGCTAAGCAAGCATATTTATTCTCTAACTGCACCTTTCTGAGCAAGTCCAATGATTGTAAGCTTGGCCTTTTTTCCTCGGTACCTAAGGGCTCTGTATTGACAGTTCTCTTGATTAAGAGTTGAATTCAAGCAATAACATTCACTGCTGTGGACCATTTTGAGAACTGTGACAGTAACCCCTGGAGATTAGCCTGCCTCCCAGCTTCAGTTTTCAGCACCTGTATTGTCTTCCACTAGTAGCTCTGGTTTCTTGTTCTTTTATTTCCTTGAACCAATAGGAATTAATCAGCTCAGTCACTTTCATGCTTCTAGAGGCATGGTCAGCAGGGTTTTTTTCTGCTGTGTCCATATAATACCATTGCCTTGGGTCAGTAGGTTCTTGTATCCTCTGTACTTGATTTGCTACTAAGACCTGGAACCTTTGAGTCTTCATTGTTGATGTAACCAACTTTGACTTGAGAATCTGTCCAAAAAAATACACTTCCTGTCACTTCTGAGATTTAATTCTTCTCTTAGTATTGCTTCTCTCAGCAGCAGAAATTACAGCTGCAGTTAGTTCCAATCTTGGGATAGTGACAACCTTTGTTGACACAACCCTGGCTTTATGTATAACCAAGATGTACTTTGTCTATCAACCTTATGTAGGAACATTGGCCATAACCCTGACTACTAGCATCTGAGAAGTGGTGCAGTTAAACACTTAGAATTTTGCCAAATTTTTTTGGTTTAAAGTGCCTGGTTATCTGAATTTTTTCCAAATTCTTAGTCCTTCACCCAACTCTCCCACCTTGGCTCCAGTTCATCCCAGTTATTGCCCTTTTGGTGCATCTCTTGCAGAATTCTTTTTTCCCAATAGAATGAATGGAAAGAATCCAAGTGGACCAATTATGGAAGCAACCACTGAAGGAATTCCACATCGAGTGGTTGGTTTGTTCCTAAGTGATATCCAGAATGAAAAGGTATAACTTTCAGAGTTCCATTCCACTCCTTGTACTCAAAGTGTGGGAAGAATGTCAATGTTGAGATTGGCATTTTTTATTTTAATGGCACATTCAGTGACTTTATTTGATGCAAGCACCTCTCTATCATTTGAAATAAATTTATGGAGATGCAGATTTCCTCTGGTGCACATAGCTTGAGATTCTTTCACCAGCTTGATGGCTTCTTCAACACTTATGAAGCCATCATCTACATAAAAGTGCTTCCAGATTAAATTCACTGCTGTTGGGCATTTTTTTTTCTGTTTGATTTGCAAGATATTTTATGCCATAATTGGCACAGCCTTGAGATGATGCTGCTCCAAAGAAGTAAACCTTCATGCGGTATTCCTCAGGTTCTGAAATTGTGCCTTTGTCTTTCTATCGCACATGATGGCAACTGGGTGCTTACGGAATCTGCACAGTACTCCAGTCAGTCCATTTGTTAAATCCAAACCTGTAAGGAGATAGTCATTTAACACAGTACCTTCATACTTGGTGGATGTTTTTACTTCCTTTGGACGGTAGACCCCTTGATGAGTATTGTACCACACATTTCCAGTTATTGGTTGTCCATCAACATTTTCCACATCTCTATACTTGAAATACCCTCTATAAATTCTGTGTAATCTTTCTTAAATTTAGGATCACTATCCATTTTCTTTTTTAGGCGTTTTTGTCAGATAGTTGCAAGATTCCTATTATCTAGAAGGTTTTGGTTGAACTGTAAATGGAAGAGGCATTTCAATATGGCCGTATTCATTTTTCTGAGTGTTTGTCCATGGAATACTCAGAAACAAGATGTCTTCCTGAGAAACAATTTCTTTCCTGATCATGTATCTGCAAAGTCAGCTTCAAGTGTTCTGATAGCAGTTGATGGTGTTGCTGGTGGAAGTTCCTTGATAAATATCTGGTGACAAAGACACAATGCGCCACTGCAAATCAGTTTTAACAGCATAGGGTTAACGATCAAACCCCACCCACCACCATCCCGTGATAACCTTCCGTTGGGGCTAATGCTCTTGAGCAGTCATATCCAATCAACAGTTCCATGTCACAATCCATTAGGGGAGGGCATCTCTTGCATGATTATAGCAAGGTGCTTTCACTTAGTAGTTGCTTGGTGCATAGGAATGGGAGAACATTCAAGTGGTATGAGATCTTTTGTGTAAGGGGGGGGCAGGTCTACGCTGATATCAGAAGAAGCCGCCGCTTACCCTCAGTCCAGTGACTCACTCACTCTGTATAACTTAATTCCTTCCCATCATGGTAGAAAGGCCATTTTTGTCTGTAATCTTTTGCATACGTCTTAATCGGCAAAGGTGTGACTACTCTGTGTGTTCAGCAAGGCATATGCCAAGGTTTCAGAACTGGAGATGCTAGATGATGAGATCCATACTTCCATGATAATTCCAGTATGGATCTCATCACCACCTCCAGCCATAGAACATGAGAATGACAAAGTACTTCCTTCATTCTGCAGACTGCCTCCTACTGGAGGATCGGCTGCTAAGGGACGATTTTCATGCAGGGTAGTTGAATGCTTCCCTCGGCATAAGCTGCATATGGCCACCTTCTTACAGTCTTTGGAAATGCATTCTTTTCTAAGCCATGCAAAACATAGCTTCTTGGACAACACAAACTCTCTTTTCTCTCTGGCAAAATTTACTGCCAGCTTGTGGCATTTATATAAGGAGTGGTTTTCTTCATTAGATGCATTTAGATTTTGGGCAAGGTGGTGGTTCATGACCTTTGAAACTCTATAGTGGCTGTTTTATGCATATTAGTAATGAGGGTGTCTGCCTTTGGGCATTTTGTCTCTCCGATGGTTTTTTCCTTCCAAATATCTCACTGCTAGGACTGATGATACGGGGTTGCATACTATGTGTGCTTCTTTACATATAAATGCTGGGAATTCACTAAAGCCAGGATATTCTCCAAATTGGTCGAGCTGTTCCATTGTGTATCGATTCCATCTGGACATTAACCAATTTGGTAGTTTAGACAACAGCTTTTGGTTTTCATCACATGATTGTAAGAAGTCACCAAAGTCCCTGATCTTAGTGTATCCCTTAGCACCAATTCTTTGCCAAAATTTCTGTCTGAAGGCACACTGCAATATAAAAGGATGCCCAATCTTGAACTAAGATTGTCCCAAATTTGTTAATAAGATTCTTCATCTCTTTTATAAGAGCTGCCCTCTGGAACAGATTTAACCTCTCCACCGATATATTTTTGCAGATAAAATAGTCTATTTGTGAAATCCAGACACCTTCATTCTATTATAGCCCTGAAGTTGTTGCTCCACTCAATGAATTTCAACAAGTCACCATAAAACATGAGACTGGAAGAGGAGAAAGTGACATGGAATTCTGTAGCACTTGTGATAGTGAAGCTTCCAATTTTATACTTATAGCCTACTTCCTCATATCTATCATTCTTTTCATGTGAGCCCCCTGCCCTTTTATTGAATAAAAGGCTCTTTACTTTAGCCTCTCAATGATTTCCATATCCTGTTTTCTACGTCTCTAAGATATTGACGTTTAGCGTCTGTAGTGAACGAGATAATCAAGTACCCCGGAAAAAAGTTTGTGTTTTGTGTGCGATCTGCCGGGGAGGGATTGCCAAAAAGTAGTCAGCAAAACTCTTATAGCGACTTACCTCGTCAACCCAAGCGACAGCGCGTCGCGTGTATTCTGGGATGAAAAAGAAACAAGTCCGTCGCAGGAGTCGCTATAAGAGGATATTAATATGCAAATTATGGAGCATCCTATCCCGGCTGTCGACGAATGGAAAAAATAGGTTCTGCCGATAAAAGCAGTTGGTGTTGTCGACTCGGGAGGAAAAAATTCGGGCAGTTTTGGCTACGGCGTTTGTGAGTTATTTTCCTGACGTGTTACAAGTGATTTTCTTTCGTTGTGTTGTGAAAGCCACAAATTCGCTTTGAGAACGCTTACACTTCAGCGTCAATAACTGGTTGCATTTCTATTTTGGTTCTCTTTGCAGCCAACTCCGCAACTGCCTCTGCTCTTTTTGCTGAGATGCTTTGTGACTCAGAAGAATGATTAGTGTTGATTGCATACAGTGACTTTTGAGAATGTGGATCCAAATATAAACTCCCTTACGTATTCCCAGTCAAGCTGAGAGCATAGCCTACATTTTTCTCCAACAGCATCAAACACCTCTCCATCTTCTGTGAGACAGTTCCATTAGTTTGCATCCATCTTCCAATGAGTTTTCTGACCTGGTGTCATTTTATCCCCCAATTATACGTACAATTTTCTCACTTCTGACTCAAGTTTCTCAGTAGGGTCCATCATGTCGTATAGGTCCTTTTCAGAGCACTTACATTTTAACATTGTACAAACTTCTTTGACATACACTTTTTTATTATATGCAACTATAATCTTCTCTTGTCTTTGTCGACTCCTGTTCTGTCAATTCCATCATTTTTGGTGTTTGACATTTTTTCCCCCGGACTGGATTTTCTGATTTTAGGCCTTGATTCAGTTGTAACACATACTGCATCCTCTTCTCTACATTTTAGCCATTAATCATCCAAACACCCTTTGTCACATTCTTATGCTGCATTTTTATATTATTGCTGCTGCTGCTTAACTCTTTTGCATTATTAACACAAACAATACACATTTACCAAAGAAAACAAATCTATGGCAGCATCTCGGCGGCTGTTATATATTTCTTGTCTTGATTTCAAGATGATTATCAAGATCAATATATAAAATTTTCATTTTACTGTCAAGTTGCAGGGCCAAGCCCTCCCTCTGAGCCAAGAACAAAGATAGTTACATGAACTCTTACAAATCAGTTTGAGATTGTAACTTTTATCTCTACAATTCAGTCTACTACAGTTGTCAACTCAAATTGGTTCTCATAGATTTCTTTTATCATTCACTTATTGGGAAGTTTATGGAATGCCTTAACAGCTTCTTTCTACATTATTGTTCCAGTATTACACATGACATATTTTGGGAGAAAAATGTTGCCTTTTCCTTTCTAACAAAATGGTTTTGATTTGGGAATTTCTTTTAATTGATGCTGCCTGACTATTTCCAACC
The DNA here is from genome assembly GCA_903632075.3 of Acanthosepion pharaonis. NCBI lineage: Eukaryota > Metazoa > Mollusca > Cephalopoda > Sepiida > Sepiidae > Acanthosepion > Acanthosepion pharaonis. Next base: position 176,980 of record CAHIKZ030000683.1, on the reverse strand, counting down.
AAATTCAAATATTTCGCTTGCATTTTGTTGGATCTTTTTGAGGTTTCAGTATTTTAAAGATTAGGAAAATGAGAGATTGCACAGCTTAGAGCCTTGTTGTTAGTGATGTCAGCTGGAATTATCTAAGAGACACCTATTTCTCAATTCATATCACAATATTCCCTAGTGGTCTGTAAAGGTCTCAAGGTATTGAAATTTAAAGAGCTGGTCCCATTTGGATCCAAATAATTACTGCTTCAAACGGTTACTATGCCATCATTTAAATAAGAAAATTGAAGCATTCAAGTATCATATTTCACTATGTTCTTTCAAAATTCTTGACAATCTATTTTGAATGCTTTGTGACCAAGATTTCCCAAAACATCCTGTTATAATTAGGGAATAGTAATTGGAATTTTAACCTCATTTTCTTATGAAGAATTCTTTAGCTATACACATCATCTGGCCCCATGTTTGTAAATTCCTTGGGTTGTCCATTTTGAGGATATGTTCAAATATCACCCATTTTTTTATGAGTTTTCCTTTAGTTATTTCCAAGTTCAAATCCAACAGTTTCCAAATGCTAAATAAAATCAATGGGGGAGGTGCTTGTTGAGAACAGGAATTGATTTCTTTAAAATATTGTCAAGAGAATTTTAGATCTCATTTTCACATTTCCCCCTCCCCATCTTTGGGGGTGGAGCTAGCATTTATGTTTTGGATTATGCAGAGGCTGGTCAGTTAACTCCCATTTCAAATCAGCTTTTATCCCAGAAACTATTTTCTCACTTGTAATAAAAGTAGACAAATTCTAGATATTGTAATATGGCACTCAATACTGCGTGATGACTTTTTCTCTTCTTTTTCTCTCCTCATGCTTCCTGTTCTTGCTTTTCATTTTACCTTTTATCATTGCATTCTTTTCAACTTTATCACTTATTCCTCTTACATGCCATAACACTTTATACTCCTCCCCTCTTTACTGTTACTTTTGTCAATTACCAAAGTGCTTCTCTTCCGCTGCCAGAAACCAAAAGGATTTCATTTCAGCAATGTATTTTTTTTTTCCATACGTTTTCGTCTTTTCATCAATTTTTTTTTTTTTTTTTTTTTTTTTTTCATCTTGTTGATATTGGTAAAAGCTTTAAGAAATGCTCAATACTGCAATACTTTCTATGAGACCAAATCTCGATCTGGATGATGTGTTGAATTAGCAAAAGTCAGTAAAGACTATAAATCACAAAACTTTTTCTTACTAAGTAGGAAGAAACGAGATAAAAAATGTTATGATGCACTAAATAGTGAATGATAACTCATAAGTTGTGACCAAAGTTTTTAGATGCTTAAGAGTTGTCAATGATTTAAACATTACTTTTTATACTATTATCTACTGCTAGTCAATTATTCTTTGTCACTTGTCTCTGTCTATTTTACAATTCTAAGCAGTTATAAAATCTTGTAACAATCTATGAAGTCTTTTATGTACAGTCAGTTGAGGCACTTGAAAATAGTCTCCATTTATTATTTGGGTAAATCTTGGTTTCTTCCTTTCATAGATTTGCTGCCCTGTGAATCTTTGCTGCTCATTTCACTTGCTTTTAAAAACAACAACTGTTCTCTGTAATAAATTGCAAGAAAATCCCGTTGTTATTCAGACAATTAGTATAAGGAATCTCCTTCTCCCTGAGAATAATGCCCTTTTGTATTTGCTAAATTCTGTTTCAATCACTTTCAAAGTGATTCTTATAAATAGATTAACAATGTTGATACTAGGAATTTGTCCTGCTTCAGATCTAGACAATTATGGGCTTGGCTAGCACAAACTCCTTTTGTATCATTTAAGGCTATGAAAAACGTTCAATAAAGTAAGCCTCTGTTAATGCTGGCTTCTTAACCTGATTTTCTTACGGCAATAATTAAGAGCAATTTGTTATTACAGACACAACTGGATTTTTGTTTGCCATCCATAGAAATGTACACAAGATTACTTTTCTTATTTTATTACAATAAATGGAAAATAAATGCTATTCATGTTGGATTTTTCCAGATAAATGTTCACTCTTTTCATGCTTTCTTAAATTATGTTTCATTCATAATGGGTGTAAAGTGAGGGACCCTTTGTTACCAATTTATTTCATAATGACTTTTGCTTTGGTTGTCCACAATTGGAAAATATCATTTTTTTTTTTTTTTTTTTTTTTAATGGGTGAGTTGCTAAGAAAAAACTTTGATTGGTAGAAGGTATCCAAGCATCCCTTTGGCCAAATTCTGCAAAAGGATATGATGTCAGTTCATAAAAATGTTTAAAATCTGGTGACTTTATCTGTAAAACCCATTTTAGTATTAAGCTGAATGCAATGAAGTGAAAGTGGGAAAACCTTTAGTAAAAGGTGTTTTTTTTTTCCTCTGGTTTCTTATGCCACTAAAATTAACAAAGATGGCTGGCAATAGAACTGGAGAACTTCATATTTGGGGGTTTACTTTTTGTTTTTGTTATTTTACCAAGTGTATTAATGATAATATGTGGCTCGTGAAAATGAATGTCCAATGGAGCTGACATGTATATGCACCTGGCTTCTAGTATGTTGTCACTGTTGTATGTCTTTCATTTATTTGTATAATCTTGTCAATTCCAAACTAATATCAGGATACTAACATTTGTATTACAATCCCTTTTTTGGGTCCTGCTGCATTATTCTGATCATACTTCAAACTTGAATATTTCAGTTCCTTCCATGTTTTGTTTTTTATTATTATTATTATTTTGTCCATTGTGGGTTTCTTTCTTTTGTTGTGGAAGCATTTTCCAATATATTTGTTTCATCTTTGATATATTTTTCTTTATTATGAATCTTCACTTCTTCAATTTTATGCAGCCTCTCAGTAAGCACATCTTTTATCCTGTTATTTCTTCTCTGCATACCTGCCATATCTATGACATTCATTCTTTCCATCTCTGCACACTTTTTGTTGAACCATTCCTCTTTTACTTGCCTGCATTTATTTCCCATGTTTGTATTTAATATTTCATATGTACCATTCCTTGGTATTGCTTGCTGTCTCTAAGTACTTATCAATGTATTTTAATAAAGTTAGATATTATAAACTGAAACTCAAGTAGTATATTTCTCATATACTGGATGGGGTATATATGTTTACCCATTATTCATTTTATCATAAAATAAAAAGTTTTAACTTTTGATTAATGAAAGTTTACAGGTTGATTTGTTATATTTATTGAAAATATTTTACATATAATTACTATTGAAAATGCTTTCACGAGAGCCTTTAATCTCTTAACTGAAGTGTGTGTTTTCTTCACTATTCCTAATTCAAAATTGTACAACAGCACCATAAGAGTTTCTTTCAGGTCTGACACACTTGAGTAGGAGACAAGTGAAACTTCACAAGATTAATGTCAGCTTGATGGACACCATGTTGGAGAGAGAGAACGGTGTTGCCCTGATTATCAACCACATTTGGAAGTCACTATCTTTAGCAATTTCCAAATGCGGCTGATAATCAGGACACCAATCAGGATATCTCTATCTCTCTCTCTCTTCCTTCAATGAACACCAAAGGCGATTTCAAAGTATGATGCCAATTGTGTTCTGACACCTTCATTAATATGAAGTGACCTAAAACCTTTCGTTTTGCTAGCTGCCCACAGCCTCCATAAATTGAAGACTTTGTCTACGGCATGCTGCATCTCCCCAAACATTTTCTTCAGTATCGCTTGGAAGCATTTGAGAGCAATGTTGTCGTTCAGTCTTCTATGGTTTTAGCCATAAATCCTCTTTCACAATCCTTCTTAGCAAGATATTCCTCTTCCTTATGTTACTTTGTGGATTTCTCTTCACCTTCTTAACGGCTTCAATGACTCTCCTTATACAAACTGATTATTTCCTGGAATTTGGTTTGTTGTAGTTGTTCGCTCTTCTTGAAATTTTTTCCACACATTAAAAACTTTTTTTTTTTTTTCTGCAAACCTTCATCTGTTTTATCACCTCCCAATTCTCCGCATAAGCCATTTTCAATGTGACAAATTGATTCCATTTTGTCTTCGTCGCCATATTTAATTAAACTGTAAACAATAAAATAAAAGAATATTATGGAGCCTTATGCAAAATTTGAGACTATTTTTTCTGAATAGTTATATTGTTTCAATTATGTTTAAATAATAGGTAGATACTTAATATACTCATTTTACTGACATCTGTTGATTAATACCAATCTTAAAGTGAAAAAAAAATTAACTTTCTTAATTTAATGACATGCACAAAAACGTTTTTGCTTTACTTACCAATTTACAGTACTGTATTAGAGTTCTTTTAAAAGAATTTAAAATAGAGCACTCTTAAATAGAAATTATATGCAAGAGATAGACGAGGCATGATATACACATTGTGTACATTTGTAATTTCTTGAAATAGCTTTTAAGAGAAATCAATATGCAAGATAGAAAATGACTAATCATTTTGCCAGTTTATAATCAATGAAATTTTGATTGAAATCTGATTGATTGCTTGATTATCTTTTGAAAGTGTCAAAATCAATGACCTCTTTTGATAAAATCAGTGCAGTTTCCAATTTAGTACTTGGCTCCACTTAGATTGTTCAAATTGAATAATTGCTCAGATTGATGTTTTTATTCGCTACTGCTTTTTAATCAATTTCTAAATCAATGTAATTATTAGAACTTTTACAAAGCAAACTTATAAAATTAAAAACTAATTTCAATTGGATTCTAATATAAACCAGTTTTCATTTAAAGCTTTATTTATCTACAGGTTATAATTATTAATGTTGGAAGCCGTCTGAATGTGTGTAAATTTGCCATTGGCATTATTTCAGGCAAATCCCTAAACTTTTCATTTATCACTGTGCTATTTATAATTTAAAATAAATCACTTGATGAATAATAAAATCTGTTAAGCAAATGTTTGTTGCCCTTAATACTCTCTTAAACATATCTCTTCATTTCCTCCAATTGATTGTAGCTGTTAAAACTCCAAAGAAATGCTGTGATTATAACTTTTTGGTTTTTCTTTTGTTAAATCTGAATGTTGGTGTCTTCTAGAGAAATAACCTTTAAATAGAAGCTGAGCATTTTATATTTTCAAGCCTAATTACTTGGTAAATTCTAAGAATTATCTGTAAGTTCTCTATTATCTGATAATTCTTGGATAAAATATCTTCAGAGATCATTCTTTTCTTTTTGCTCAATCATTGATTATTTCTTTTTTCAACTTCAGTGACAATCTATGACTAACAAAAAGCAAGAGAATCATAGAAATTTTGAAGATCTTTTTATTGAAACAATGATTAGATGCTCAGAGGTAGTAGGATTTCATTTAGCATTAAAATTAAAAAATATCTTGAGCTTTCCTCAGTTTAATAAAAAAAAATAAGACAAATTTAATTTAAAAATGAATTTTAATGAACAATATATTTACCATCTCCTAGCTATTTTTGTAATTCCATCCTCCCAGAACCTGTTTTTTCTTGAAGTAAATTCTCTAAAGACTAAAAAAAAAAAATGGTAATCCAATGTTGCAATATCTTTTGAATATGGTAGATGAACCAAAATTTCCCAGCCAAACAAACCATTTTTGCCTGGCCACCAAAGAAACATCTCACATTAATCTTATTAACTCTTTTTAATTCATTCCCATCTTCATTTGGTTTCATTGGGAGCAAATCCCATGATAGACACAACAACTGCTTTGAAGAATTGTCTATATTTAGTGACAGTTCATTTCACTTTAAACTTTTTCTTTAATTTTTTTGTTCCTTTTAAATAATTTATGCCAGTCCCACTTAAAAGGGAGCAATATCATCAAACTGCCACAAATGACCATCACTGATTGTTTCACAGATATTCTAAATATCTTGCCTATCTTCATTGATTAATCTCAATATCTCTTCATTTGATTTGCAATTAATCTGAACTGTTCTACCCAATCATGGAACATCATTCATTGAGAAATCTCCAGCACAAAACTTTGCTAACCATTTTTGGCATGTTCAGTCATTTGCAGTACCTACTTCATAAATTGCACAAATCCTTTTTCACATTCAAGTCACATTTTTACCTCTTTGATCTCCCATGCAATTCACAATGGAGAAAGAATGCCATAACATCCTCTTTGGATTGTCTTTCTTACATGGGAGGAGAAGAAGGATCTAGCATGTACAAAAAAAGAAATATGTTTATATGAAGTTTGAACTGAATTTTGATTGCAACCACCTGTTCTGTTTGAAGAAATCTCTCTCACCACTGAGCACAAATTGTCAACAATGACCAAATGAAGCGGGGGAAAGATATTAAGGGATCTTAGTTATTACTCTGGAAGGTGCTACTCACTTTGTTAAAGGGATGGCTGAACAGAGCCGGGGGGGTTCGTAAGTGTTACGAGATCAGGATAGATCAAGGAACGCAGTCATAACTATAGATGAAAGAAAAACCAGATATAGTAGACTACATCTAAAAGAATGGTACACATTTTCCTCTATGGGATAAAGTTTAAATAATTGACCGAGCAGCATTATTGGAGAATTAGAATAATGTGATTTCCTTTACTTAACAAAATAAGTGTTGAAATCTCTCTGCCTCTTTTGTTGATGTTTGAAATAACCTGTGTACTTGGTGTACCTGTTGTAAAAATGTACAGTCAGATGGATATATTGTAAATGAGAAATTATTTTTGCTGCTTGTTCTATAGGTAATGATTTGAGGGTCTTATGGCTTAAGGATGGTCCCTCAAACATCTAAACTTTGTTGTAGAAGTCATTGTATCATATATTAGTCATGAGGATTGTTTGACATGATTAGATTAACAGGAGCATCACTCTATAGCCTTGAATACCCTAGTTGAAATGTCTCAGTGAGAAAACATCACTTTGTTGCAAAGTACAAAGGCTCTGTTAGCAAGACTGACAATATCACTAGGATGCATGTGCTGTGATGATTGGGAGGAGAATTCATTGAAAGTGCGTTCTTGCAGCCTTGGTCATCCATTGTGCATATTACTTGGGTATTGCATAATTTGCATACTGGATGGAAAGTGCTTTATTGTTGAGGCCAGTTTTTTTTTTTTTTTTTTTTTCTTCTAATAATGCCTCGTGACAGGAATAAAAGCTGTGTTCTTGTGCATCCTCAGCATTATGACTTGTGATATGAAATGACAAGGAATTTGTTGAGAAATGCTCCTCTTCCCAACTAATTTTGTTAAAACCTCAGCTTAATGTCAAAATTAGGACAAAAAGGCTGTGGCTATCTTTGAAAGTTGCATGTTTGTGTCAGGCAAAAATTGTTGACTTTGAAGTGGCATCTAGATATGTGCTAAACAAGAGGATTTTAAGCCTCTAAATTGTTCATGTTAACCTATATTATGGTTAGGAATGATTGTTTACTTAGTCTTAGTATTTTATCTAGAGTATGTAGACTCATCTGGCCTGTTTATTTTATTCTTTTCTTTTTTCTTTAATTCCATAACCCCTCCCCTCCCCTATTGGGTGACAGATTTCAATTCTTCAGTGGGTGAAAGAAGCTTTCCGCTGCATTTTTTTTTTTTTTTTTTCTGTGTGTCAGTGTCTGAAAGAGTGCATATTTGTGTGAGTTATTACAATTTTTTGTTTTTTCTATGGGGGGTTAGTTTGTTACTATTGCTGGTGCAATTAGTTGGGGAGTTGGTGGCTAATACTAACAATCAATGTTTTTTAAATGTTTTTCTCTTTCCACTCTCTTTCTCAAAAAAAAAAAAAAAAAAAAGAAAGAAATTGTGGCATTATGGTGACTGAAGTACAAATAAATTTAAATGTGAATTTTTGGTAAAAGGACAGTTATTGCATGACTAGGTCATTGTTTGTGAATAGTTAGGTTAAATAAAATTACAATGACGTGTCTTTCCACTCTTGCTCCCCTTTTTTAGGCCTTGTGCCATATTTGCAAGGTATTTTATTAGTGAGGTTTAAGTAGAGATTTTTTTCTATTCATAACTGACAAAAAAGAACTTAAAATCTAAAAGTGGATATTATCAAACACTGTTTTTCTTCCTCATTAATAAATCTTCAGAGAGCTTCTGAATTTTTCCCTCCGAGCGAAAATTTGATCTTGTTTGCAACAGCAGCAACAACAATCTATCATTCAGTTTCAGTGACAAATTGCAAGCATTTGTCTATTCCTCTTCATTTAATCAAATCATTGCACTTTTAAAATGTTGAGGATCTCCTGTCTGTAGTGATCTTTTTCTCTCTCTCTTTTTTTTTTTCTAAACATTTCCAGTATTTCTAAAACTAACCAATATCTTTCTTTTAGAATAGTTAAATAGTTTTGGTGCAGCACTATTACTACTTAGGTTTGTTTTGGATTTTATTGCAGTTCTCCGCCTAGAAAATAAATTGAATGGTAACGGGTAAATTCTTAAGGAATTTAGATAAATATCTATATTACTTCCATTGAGAAATTTAATTTGGGAATGGCAAAGAGATACCTTTTTTTCCTATATTGTCAAAGGCAAAGACATTTTTTTTTCATTCCAGTTGTTACAGATGATGTATGAAGCAAGTATATTACAATAATTTATTCAAACTCTTCATGATTTTTTACACCTATTCAATTGCCTCTTCATAACTTCTGATGTTGACTGTTATTAGGTAAATCTTCCAAAATAAAAGTTTGGTTTTATTAAGATGACAAATCTCTCTCTCTCTCTCTCTCCCCCCCCCCCCTTTCACTCATCTAGAATTTCCTATATTAACATTGTAGATAACCTTGCAAGTCTCTCAGGTTAGTGGAATTTCATTCTTCTTAGTGCCGCTTGAGTTTGGAAAAAAAAAAAACTTCTTTTTTTGAGCAAAGGTGCTATTGCTATTTGTTCATCGCTTCAAATAGGATCAGCCATAGCAGAAATAAATTGTCAATCAAATAAAAAACAAAATAACACCCAAAAATACCTAATCTGGAATTGAAATTAACGCAAAACGTTGTCGCCTTTATTATATTAGCATATTTGTTATTTTATTATATAGCATTTTATTTAGCCTTATACAGTTAAAACAAATGGATTACATCAACTACAGTATAATCATGACTCGGGGGGTGCGGTAAAAGAGGCAGAAAAAAAACAAGCTTTATAATTAACCATTCTTGTACATTGTAAAAGGTAGCTACCTTCCCCCTCCCCCAACACCGCCACCTCCCTGGACACAGACCCACACACACACAGAACATTATTTGTTGTTCTTTTGCACTAAGAATTATATCTTGTTTGTTGGCTGGCTTGTTTCTTTTTCAATAGTGTCGTCCTATTATTTTGTTGAGCTCAATTCAGTGCGTCTCCAATCAACACCTGGGGGGTTGGTTGGGGGGAGTGGGGCTATGTATACAAGTCAACTATCACAGAACTGATAATTGTTTAGAGTGAGTAGAAAGTTGCAAGTCTTCATTAGTCATGTCCCTCTTGTCATTGTTGGTGCCATAGTTGTAGTCTGCTTGTTCCTATCAGAAAAACCATGAAAACTCTTTCTTTCTGTCGGTCTCGTACTACACTCATATACAATGATTTCTTTTCTGCAGTTCTTCCCCCGGTTTTGGTTCCTCGACACCAGCCCAATGAGATTCCTCCAAGGGAAAGCTTCCCACCATTAAATGACTATGCAACTACAGTACCAAACACGGATTTCCCTGCTGGAGTTGATGAAAATACTTTCAATATACCAGGTAATTAACTTTTACTCTCTTCACTTGACTTTTACTCACTCCAGACCAGATGTTTTCTTTGTGAAAGATTATATATATATATATATATATATATAATCAGCTACTATGAAGCCATTTTTCCTTTCTTGCTATTTCTACCTGACTTTCTTTTGCCGAAAAATCCCAATATCGGAATTGCTTACCATCTGCTCACAAATAGGGAAGATCAGAAATTGCCACAATTCTAGTCTGAAAATAAAACTCAACTCTCTATTTCTGTAGACTCCCAAAAGAATCAAGCAGAATTTGGAGAAACTCTCAATAAAAGAAGAAATCAAAAATACAAGGTAACATCTTCAATTTTACATACACAGCATTTATAAAACTTAGATTTCTAGAGCATAGACTGTAATATCTGATCAAAAATTAGTGTCTTTTGAGAAAAGTGATTTTTTTTAATTTATTTAAGGTTTTTCTCAAATTGTTTGATACTGAATAACATCCATCCATACACACACACACACACACACACACATATATATATATATATATATATATATATATATATATATATATATATATATATTTTTTTTTTTTTTTTTTTTTTCTTAGGAAAATAGTCTAAATTTAGTTTTCCCAAAAATATAAATTTTCTTTAATTAAACTGAAATAGTCAGTATTTTTATTTCTATTACATCAATTATTACTGTGTTTATTTTGGTTAATAAAATAATATATTTAAAATAAGTGGCCATTAAAGAAATTTTTGATTGCTCAGCTGAATCTGCTTTCTTTTTTTTTTTTTTCTTCAATGAAATGGATGCAGGAATAGGACTGACAAATTACTACAGGTTACATTTGGATACCATCATAGTATGGATGGATGTTCAAACTCCCCACACACATACACACACTTAAATTGTATTCTACTTTATTGTTAGTAAATTAGCTTTTAAAGGAAATAAAAACAAAAAAATGGGCTCAAAGAAGGGTCAGATTATATAGCTGGTGATTCCATATGACAATTGAGAGGAAATTGTGTGTGTGTAGGTTCTCTCTTTTTTTTCTTTTTTTCTTTAACAATTTCTAATATTTTATTACAAAATATTTCAATGCATTTAGCCATAAAAAATAAATATGTAAAGTTTTATCGGAACTTTTCAATGACTTTTTTTTTTTTTTTTTTTTTTTATCCATTGGTTTTTTCACTGATAACCAAACAACTTTTGTGAACTGAGTCTGTAATTTAGAGGAGGAGGTGGGGTGCTCATCTCATTTTTTTTTTTTTTTTTTTTTTTCTGCATCTCATACTTTTTCTTTTCTTTTCTTCTTTTTTTTTGAGCAGAGAGTGCTACCATTTAGCTGAGTAATTGACTTTTTGTCTTTCCTTAACAATAGATACATTCTCCTTAAAAAAAAAAAAAAAAAAAATGAATTTCCTTTGAAATGACTGTCTTCTATGATGTGTATCTCCTCAACTAAACAATTAGTAGTAAACACTTTCTTCTTTATACTGAAAGTCTTTGCTGTTTTATTGAGAGATTATTGAAGGTGGTTCAGTACTGCTGAAACAGAACTGACCTCCAATTTCTGTCCATTTGATTAGAGTTGATCTGTTTTGTTTTGTTTCTTTTGGGGGGTTGTTTTTTGTTTTGTTTTTTTGTTGTTGTTTTTAAGGAGCTGAATTACTTTTCCTTCTCTTTTCTTCTGGATTCAAATTCATTTACAGGCATTGAGAAAACATGGTGTTTTGAAATTTTCAGTTTCTCCATTGTAAAGCTCATATTTTTGTCTTTTAGAAGAGTAACCATATTTTGTTCTTTTTTGTATGTAAGAATTAATTTTCAGATTAGAAAAGGCAAAAATTTTCATTTTTGTATTTGTTACTTTTTGAGATTTTTCAATTGCAATACAATCTTTAGTCAGTGTATGAATGTTGAAAGCTACAGAAAATAAAGATTTTCAAATTATGGAATTTTGTCAGTCTTAGAGACATAGAGAAATGAACTGAATGTTTGCAATAAATCTTGACAAATATTTTCTCTCCTAAGCATCACTACTATGGCATTTCAGCTGTTATGTTTCTTGTTTTAATAACATGTTGAAGGATTAATGTCTTCCTTTATTGTAAGGAGATTACAGATTTTACAAGCATACAATTTGTGAGAATGCAGTTTGGTCTGCGACCAAATTAGGGACGGGGGGAGTTTTCCATTTTCCTTGTTGATCTATTTGCGTTTGATAAAGCATCATCCAGTTTGTTGAAGACAGCTGGATGGAAAATATATTTCAATCCAGCTTTCTCTAATTATGCAAATTGAAATTCATTTGAAGGATCTGATTTTGCCAAGTAAATTCACTTGATGCTGCTGTTGCCAATCTGCTAAAGCAAAAACTATTGAATTCATTCAAAGAAACAGTTTTGTTCATCTGCTGTGACATTTACCATTGTTGTAGCATGATCGCACTGACTTGAGTTTGTAAGCAAGATGTTGATTGGTAGATTTATTAGCCAATTATATGTTAGAATTTGCTGTACTTGTAATTTGCTCAATAACAGACATGAATAATTATCTGGGGGGAAAACTTGAATCAATAATGCTCCATTTCCCCAATGTAGCAGCTTGCTGTAAAAAGATCTTATACTATTGTATGATCACTAGTCTTAAATTAGACTGGTACAATGTCATACAAGAAGATTGTTTAGCACCAATCTTCCAAGTGGGCCTATTCAGTCTGGAAAATCAACATTTGAAATTTTGACATTCCCTGAACTCAAATTCTATCTACGGGTGTGCAGAAAAAAAATACCTTTTTCTTTGCCTCACTGCAGATATTTAATGCTTTTAATAATGCAATAGTAGCAACAGCTGTTCACTTAAACAAATGGATCATCAGGTTCATATAGCCTCTTTGAAAGCTGTTCATAGCAAAATCTCTTGAATAACTGTTCATTCTTGATTGTTTGTGTTATCTCTGATGTTCTACAGTTTAAAGAGACAAAAACAATCATAACATACCGGAGAAACTTGTTTAATATCTGCATTAAAAGTAGAGTAGAAATCTTCATATTGATACAAGTCTGGAGAGAAATGAAGTGATGCATCACTCAGTCTATGGGTTATATTGATGGCACAGTAAACTCCAAAAGCTGATATTCTCAACAAATACCTGTTCATCAGAATGACTCTTAACTTTAATGAGACCTACAAAGATTTTGCTTCTTCTCCATTTCCTTTAAGTTATCTTAAAAAACATGAAATGTTTTGCATAAATTTTATTTTGAAATATCAAATCCAAAATGCAGTTCAGTAATGAATTATATCTATGGCTTTTAATGACTAAAGAATTTTTATTTTCCATACAAAATTGGGGAAAATAGGAAGTGATTATCTCAGCCAGTAGCCATTAGAAACAAAAAAAAAATACATGGAATCTGTCTTCAGAAACCATGAATTCTAAATTTGTTATCCAATTCAAAATATTGAATGCCTGACAGCAATAGTTAGTCTGTCAATCACAATATCCTGCCTTTTTCTCATTCATACATAACTATTTTTATTTATTAATCTACAATAATAATGATAAAAAAAAACAAATCACTACACATCATGTTTGCTCTATGGTAAAATATCTTAGCCAAATCTTTCAGCAATTCACTTATGTGCAAATACCCTTGGGAAAGGTATGAATTCAACAGCTATAGTAGAACTTGTAGACATGGAAAAATCACAATCTCCAAAAAATTATTACTACATATTCACTTGGGGCAGTGGGCATAGAATTATTATACTTACAATCCAAAATGTTTCAGTTTGAAATAATCCACAAAAGGGTTAAGATGTAAAACAAAAAAAAAGTCTGCAGTGCATGTGTACACGTGTGTGTGCGCACACACGCGCGCGCGCGCGCACACACACACACACACACACACTACAATAGCAAGATGTATAAAAAATATAGGAAGATGTTAATTTTCTTTCTTCTCAATTGTGGTCAACTGCATAGTCCTGAAAATCAGTAGCAGCCAAACTGTGTTTGATGTCTGGAGGAGACCTGATCAACTTGTTTAGATCAGCCTTTGGAATTTAATATTATTCTGTCTGTTAAAAAAAAAAAAAAAAAAAAAAAAAAAAAAACAACCAACTGTGTGGAATGACCTCTTCACATTACCTGAATGTCACAATGCTTCTGTTTTTAGCTCAAGGCTAACTATATCTTCTGGTTAAAAATACGGTCTCCTCCCTGTCTGGCAGTTACAACTTGAATTTAAGGTGCTTACTGCTTGTCATAATGGGACACAACAACAACAACAATGATAAAGGGAATAGTTTTAATTATTATTATTATTATTACTGACAACAGAACTTTCTGACTGTCAGTGTGTTCTGATTCTGGTTTTTCCACACCTTAGCCTGCTCAAATGTTTGTCTGTTTTTTGTTTTTCTTGTGTGTGTAGTGGTGGAGGGTGACAATTATTAATTTGTTTCTATTTTTAATCTGCTATGGATTTCTCTTTATTCATCCATTGTTGTCTGGATGTGTGCAGTGAATTTTTTTATTTTGTAATTGAACTTTGTTATCTAAGAAATCTTCAAGGTTTACTTCTTCTTTTTCCAGTCTGGTAGCTTTTAGTTGTTTTTCATTTAGATGTAATGCTTAGACATCATGCATGTCTGCGTGTCCAACAATTTGTGGGAATTTAGAAAGAGCTTTTGTGAATATCATCATTTAATGTGATAAAACACAAATGCAGTCAATTCATTTACATTCAGTTTATTTTTCCATAATGTCATGGAATTCTGACTTCATCTTATTTGAATTTTTTTTTTTTCTTTTGATAGAATACAGACATCTACTCCTTTTGTTTGCTTTGTGATTAGTTTTGTGCTTGTAAAATCGTTGATATACAGCTTAGTTTGAAGTTTAAAAGTAAAAATATGTACCTCATACTTTATTGCTACACACACACACACACGGGCAGTCTTTTTTTAGTAGAGGGTGTGAAGCAGGAGAAAAATAATTTACTCTTTTTGGCACCTCAGTGATTGTACATGAAAGTCTACTAAGCAATACCAAATGATTTCATCTCCTTTTATTTGTGGCCTCTTCATCTTAAAGTGGACCCACCTATGTCTCTGTCAGCTTCTCTCCGTAATCTCTCTTCCTCATCTGTTACCTCCCTCTCTCCCCATGATTAATGAAGAAAAGCTTACATATTTCATCATCAATTGGGAACTGTAGCTGTTTTAATAGACATTGAATTTTTGACATTTAAAACTAAAAAAATTTTTTCCATAAGATTTTAAATTTTTTTTTTTTTTTTTTTTTTTTCAGACTTTTGTCCAGCAAGTAAAGAATTCTTTTTGACTGTCATTCATTTGAGTTTTTTGAAATGTCAGATTTCTACCTTTTTTTTTTTTTCTTCATAAACCTTTTTATAAAATCCTTTCTATTCACTCTCACTCAATGAGGTGATTGCAAACTTTATTATTTGTAATATTTTATCTTAAACAAAAACTCGAGTCGTAATTTCTTGAGTTTTTGTTTATTTCTTTTAATGTTTTCTGATAATAATTATGTTTAATTGCTAAAAATAATTCCTTAATTTAGCACTGTTAAAATTTTAATTTTTCTGATTTCTAATTCTCTGATTTTCAAGTAGGCAATTCTTTTCATCTTTTTAAATTAAATAAAAGCATCTCTTCTTTTTGCCTGGAAACATCCCTTGTTTTTTGCTTTGTCTGCCTTCAACATTGTTATTTAGTCAATTTGGATAAAATCTTTCATGCATTTTCCTGCTCCATTTCTCTTGAGGAAAGTGGGTTACCACCGGTAACTCCATTTCTCTTGAGGAAATTGAGTTACCACCAGTAACTTGCTTATCTTTCATAAAAATTAAATTCTTAGAAACTGGACAAGGAGGAACTTTGTGCAGTTTTGCTTGCCTCTCTATACTCATGGCTTTCTTTTGCCCTTTATTTCTTGAAAACATTTTAGCTTATTTACGTTTCCAAAGGAAAATAACATTGCAGAATTGTTATTTCTGCAAACCTTCTGGAAAGATAAATCTGAAATTGTTGCAATAAATAAAAAAAAAACTATTCTCATATCCAAAGCAAATATTTTGAAAACTTTTATTCTTTAAATCATCAATCAAGCCCAGATTTTTCTAAGAATATGTATAGGCTGAAGTATTGCTCAAATGAAATGTGCAGCTATCAGAAAGGGAAATCAGAGAATTACCAACTACTTGCAAGACTGTTGCATCACAGTTGTCCTCCCTGTAATTCCTCTTACTTGGTTTTGTAAATAAACAAGACTTGACACAATTTACCAAAGCCATCATCAGTTAGAAAATTAATTCAATTTTCTAACTTCTTACTAAAATGCATTCTGAACTTTGATATACAATCAATCGTTGCTACAATGCCTCCCCTGTAGATTAATATTGCAAAATCTAAAACTTATTCTTGATTACTATCCATGTGTGTCTTCTTACCAGAATCTGTTAGGAACTATACACTGACTTGCTTGAAATAGTCGTCATCTTAGTTTTCATGTTGTTTCTTTAACTGCCTTCCCACCTCACTGCCTTCTTCAGGTGTCTGTCGGTAAGTTTCCAAGAATTTTGAACTTAACTTTTTATTCAATCTACAGTGGTAGATTATTCACCTTCCTTTTGTATCTGTTCTTACTTTTGCCTTATGAAATCATCTTTTTTTTACACTGAACCAGAATATATGATTTAGTGTCTTAAATTTAATGTTACTTGTCCACCACTTTCCAACTGAAGTGCATAACTTTACAATCCTTGTAGTATAAGTCAGTAGGTGAATATTTTACTCTCAGGCCTAATGTTTTTCTTCATTGATTAAAGACCTCCATAAGCAGGTTATTTCTATGCTAGACCTGCTGAGGAAGTTATTAGAGCCTAGCAAGTGTACGGATTCTTTCAGCCACCTGATTTTCTGGTGTTCTCTCTTATTCTGGCATCATTCGCTAGGGTTAGTACCTACCCGTTTTTCCACCACACATGAAACCAGATTTCATCACCTCTCCACCAGATTATCGCTTTCCAATGTTCCTCCAGTGTTTGCACTGCCTTTGTATTTCATGCCACAAGAACACAAATTGGAATATATATGCTATTCTTTCTTGGTCATGTTTTCTGCAAGACTTTGGAATATGGTTTTGATGTTGTACAGACTATAAATCTTGTGAACCTTTTCTGTTATAAAGTGGACAGACCAACAGCAGTTTTCCAAATATTGTCCTCAATCCTTACATTTTACTTCTTGAAAAATGTTATACTTTTTTTGTTGTGTATCTGTTACATTTTGTTCAATATTGTAGGCAGCGGCTGATCCTTGTATGACTAATGGGAATTGACATTCAGGTATTTTGTAAGTGCCAACATTCACCTACAAAATGTCTTTAACCCATACTCTGTGCAAATTATTAGCACATCCAGAAAGGTCAGTTTATCTTCTCTTCCATTGTGAGCTGTATTGAAAATCTTAGAATTCACATGGCCTAGCAGTACTTAAATATCTTCCTGGTGAGGTCAAAATATGAATTTCTGCCATATAGTGCATTTGAAGGATGTTGTTCTTGAAAATGTTTGTTTTGACTCGCCTAATCCTGTTCTTTTATTGTCCTCTCTCCTTATTTTTTTTTTTTTTTTTTTCTCAAACTATTCCACTCTCAGTAATCCCTTGCGTGTTAGTGGCTGGGGTGAAAATAATAAAAAAAGAAAAACATGTCTTTCATGTATATGTTTGCTATAACTGGAGATAATGCCATGCCTGTTGCTGCCAGGCATTCTTTCTGCTGATATGTCGGAAACCAATATGGAAATTCTTTTCTTTGTTTTTTACACAGGGCGCGATCATTTACATGAACTTATCTATTGAAATACTGGTTGGAATGAATAGAGGCCTCCCTTCACTCTCCACAAATTCAGTAGAGTTCTTTAGGTATGATAGACTTACCTGTAAATCAATTGACTATATCTGCTATGCTGAACCGCAACTGGCTATAGGCCTTAGTGAATTTTGGAGAGTTTGCACATTGAGTTAACTGCCTGTATTAATTCGACACCGTGATCTTTGTTGTTTAGGATCTGTGACAGATTCCCCTTGGTTTCCCAAGTTGGATCTTTCTTTAACTTGCAGTAGCTACCATTCCTAATTCTGTTTACCAATTTCTCAAATTATCCATCACCATTGTTGTGTCGTTCTTATTTCCAGAACTATGAAGACGCTACTTTAATTCAGAATAGTTTTCATAACCATTTTCTCTTTCCCCCCTGTTATCCCTGCCTGCCCCCATTTTGGAATCTTGGCTCTTTTTCTATCTCATCTACCTGTCTTGGCTCTTTCCATCTCATCTACCTGTCTTGGCTCTTTCCATCTCATCTACCTGTCTTGGCTCTTTCCATCTCATCTACCTGTCTTGGCTCTCTCATCTACCTGTCTTGGCTCTTTCCATCTCATCTACCTGTCTTGGCTTCCATTCCATCTCATCTTTCCATCTCATCTCTTGGCTCTTTCCATCTCATCTACCTGTCTTGGCTCTTTCCATCTCATCTACCTGTCTTGGCTCTTTCCATCTCATCTACCTGTCTTGGCTCTTTCCATCTCATCTACCTGTCTTGGCTCTTTCCATCTCATCTACCTGTCTTGGCTCTTTCCATCTCATCTACCTGTCTTGGCTCTTTCCATCTCATCTACCTGTCTTGGCTCTTTCCATCTCATCTACCTGTCTTGGCTCTTTCCATCTCATCTACCTGTCTTGGCTCTTTCCATCTCATCTACCTGTCTTGGCTCTTTCCATCTCATCTACCTGTCTTGGCTCTTTCCATCTCATCTACCTGTCTTGGCTCTTTCCATCTCATCTACCTGTCTTGGCTCTTTCCATCTCATCTACCTGTCTTGGCTCTTTCCATCTCATCTACCTGTCTTGGCTCTTTCCATCTCATCTACCTGTCTTGGCTCTTTCCATCTCATCTACCTGTCTTGGCTCTTTCCATCTCATCTACCTGTCTTGGCTCTTTCCATCTCATCTACCTGTCTTGGCTCTTTCCATCTCATCTACCTGTCTTGGCTCTTTCCATCTCATCTACCTGTCTTGGCTCTTTCCATCTCATCTACCTGTCTTGGCTCTTTCATCTCATCTCATCTCTTTCCATCCATCTGTCTTGGCTCTTTCCATCTCATCTACCTGTCTTGGCTCTTTCCATCTCATCTACCTGTCTTGGCTCTTTCCATCTCATCTACCTGTCTTGGCTCTTTCCATCTCATCTACCTGTCTTGGCTCTTTCCATCTCATCTACCTGTCTTGGCTCTTTCCATCTCATCTACCTGTCTTGGCTCTTTCCATCTCATCTACCTGTCTTGGCTTTTCCATCTCATCTACCTGTCTTGGCTCTTTCCATCTCATCTACCTGTCTTGGCTCTTTCCATCTCATCTACCTGTCTCATCTCTACCTGTCTTGGCTCTTTCCATCTCATCTACCTGTCTTGGCTCTCATCCATCTCATCATACCTGTCTTGGCTCTTTCCATCTCATCTACCTGTCTTGGCTCTTTCCATCTCATCTACCTGTCTTGGCTCTTTCCATCTCATCTACCTGTCTTGGCTCTTTCCCATCTCATCTACCTGTCTTGGCTCTTTCCATCTCATCTACCTGTCTTGGCTCTTTCCATCTCATCTACCTGTCTTGGCTCTTTCCCATCTCATCTACCTGTCTTGGCTCTTTCCATCTCATCTACCTGTCTTGGCTCTTTCCATCTCATCTACCTGTCTTGGCTCTTTCCATCTCATCTACCTGTCTTGGCTCTTTCCATCTCATCTACCTGTCTTGGCTCTTTCCATCTCATCTACCTGTCTTGGCTCTTCCATCTCATCTACCTGTCTTGGCTCTTTCCATCTCATCTACCTGTCTTGGCTCTTTCCATCTCATCTACCTGTCTTGGCTCTTTCCATCTCATCTACCTGTCTCATCTACCTGTCTTGGCTCTTTCCATCTCATCTCCTGTCTTGGCTCTTTCCATCTCATCTACCTGTCTTGGCTCTTTCCATCTCATCTACCTGTCTTGGCTCTTTCCATCTCATCTACCTGTCTTGGCTCTTCAACTGGCACAATTACATTTAAGTAGGGACACCACACATGACAGACTTTTGTTTACTAATGTTAACAGTTGCTTTCACAAGTTAATGGTTATTTTGTATCTCATGCTGCAACTTTTCAACAGTTTCAGCTTTTGTATTTAACCCTTGACCCTACTGAATTCTCAATAATAGGGTTTGTTTAAATCTTGTTATTTATTCTAGGAATGATTTTATTCACTTGGATAGCTCACTTTTTCATGTTTCATCCATCAATTATTATGGATTTTCTCCCTAACAAAGATCTACCATGCCTTTACTACCACCATTTCTGCTCTTTTGGAATTGTCCAATGGCTTCATGATTAAACTAAGTGCCATTAGCTTCAGATTTCAGTATCTGTTGAGAAACATTAGATTGTTAGATATTCATATATTGTTGTCAGTTTCTGTTGGAACTATTCTAAACATTTTTTTTTTTTTTTTGAGACTCCACTCCATCTTATACATTGATTTTTCTCAGACTCTTCTTCTTAGTTTTTATGATGTTTCAACCATTGTACTCTCCATCTATGTCTGTTGTGATTGATAACCTTAGTAGTTTCCCAGTAAATAAATCTTTGATTCACTCCACAAGGGTAGACTCTTCTCATTTTGCTCTCTATACTAGAGGTTATCTTCTTGTTAATTCATCCTTCTGATATGGCTCATCTTTTTCCACTGAACCAGCAGATATTACTTTTCCTGACCCAGTAATCAGTATCTACTCATTTTAGAAGCTCAATAGCTCAGCTTAATTTGATGTCACAGAAAGACTCTGGTGTAAGAGTAAAATAAATTTGACCGTGGATTTATGTGCAGCTTACAAATAAAATAAATTTATTTGCCAGCCATTGTAGTCATGTTTTTTAATTTGACACGAGTTTCACAAGAAACAGTTTCTTTGATTCAATAAAATTACCTTGTAAAAATTTCTATATTTTAATAAATTCTTATCATAAAAAATGTTTTATATTAAAAGTTGGTGTCCTATTTTTCAGCTCTTTCCAAGCCTTATTAGTTGCTTCTATTAACAAAACATTTCAACTCTTCATCTTTACTCAAACTGTCTTGTATTTGTAAAATTACAAGGAGTTTGATTCATTCAAATCTCTTGAACAATGGAGCCTTTTTGGCTTTGAACAAATTAACTGACAATATAAATTTGGCTTTTATTATTGTCATTTTGCACTAATTCCATTATTTATTTTATGATGAAATTCTGACTTGTGTTCTTGTTTTCTGATTAAAGCCACTCACAAATTTGTTACATAGTGAAACTGAAACAAATTATTATTATTATTATTATTATGCATAATGCTTGATGTAGAAAATATGAAATCATAAAATCGTTCTTTGCCATAACAAGCCTTAAGCTATTATTAGTGAAATGCGTTCTCTTCTCATTTTGTGTCACAATAAACTATGATTGATAAAATATCAAAAAATGTCTCCTATTGGTCCTTTGATTTTTCAAGTTTTTTTTCTCTCTCTCTCTCGTTCCACTGAATGGTTTCACTCACATCCGCTTGGAAAATGGACTTGGCTGGACAACAAAATACATTTAGAGGTAGTGTAACTGAGGTAACCATTAGATTAGATCAGGATTTAACAGTTTGGCTGTGGAATGTTGCAAACAGAAAGATCAATCGAGTACTCTATCTCTGGGGTGGTAGTTGCTTTAGGCTTTCCTTAAATAAATACCATAAAGCTATAAACTCTGGACACTGGCATGAGTAAATATATAAAAACTGGATACTCACTGGTGATGCAAGAAGACAATTTACACATTTATACAACATAACTCTGAAATTTCTGGGATTTCTTGGTTGTCAAAAGCCGCCATGATTGACATCATGACATTGGCCACTGTACCTCACCTTGGAACATAAAAGACTGACTACACCTCCTTAGGGGTAGATCATTGAGTTCATATATGGACAGGAAACTTGCAGGAGACTAGATCCAGCCTGTTGAAGTTTACAAGAGCCACAAGTGTAACTGCAGTCTACTTTTAACAGTTTTGACATGCACAGATTTTATTGCAGACTATCTGCACTCTCCTTTATGCTTACCCTGTTTTCCAATGAAGATGATTGTTTGTTTTAGAAAGATAAGGCGCTCTACCCCACCACCATTGTGCACTGATGACACTAAAAATGGTTCCAATACACTTCCAGATACTCCATTGGTCCCCTGCTCACCAGATTTAAACTCCATTGAGTAGGGAACCTGTTGCAGACCTCACTAAATTATTTGCTGTCACACCCACTAAATATGAATCCATTACTGAAAGCCCTTGAATATAATTGGGTAGATACAACCACATTATCCCAGGACCTTTTGTAGATTCTGTGATTTATTGCATAGCTGCCATTATTCAAATGGGAGGAATTATGCATTAGGTTATTGTCTAATTTTTTTTTTTAGCACCTCAATATATTTCAACCAGAAATTTTGTTCTTTTTTATATATATATATATATATATATATATATATATATATATATATACTAGCTGAGGTATCCAGCATTGCACAGGTGTAGATGGCTGCAATTGTATAACTGCACACCCCTGTCTGCTTGCATCCTGCTTGCATGCATCACCCGTTGGTATGCTAAGCTACTCTCTCCACCACAACATTTTTTTTTATGGTATGTCCTTTGCAAATCTTTGATTGCTCTTAAAGGAATACCATTGATAAAACCTTGTTTGGTCGTTGCTCAGGGTTAAATTGTTTCAATGTTTTAGATATTCAGTAAATTTCCTATGACTAATAATAACTTTCAAATAGTATGGCATTGTTCACAAATCTAATAATGAAACAAAAATAAGGATGAAGCATCAGAGCTAGAGTCAACTGCAAGTACAAACACATGAACTTTTTTTTTTCACATTTACTGTAAAGCTGGGGTTAATAAGAGGTTCTTGGAAATTTTTCCCTTTTAATGCTTCAATAATCCTTCTCAAACAATCTTTGCATCAAAGATTGTTCAAATGTGTTGTATAAGAGTAAGTGTTATTACCGACACTGTGGTTTGAAATTAGATCACATGATCATAAAGGAAGTGAATAAATAGGAAATAACATGATGACCCTACGATCACTGTCTACTCTTCTTGTCTATCCACTATTGCTATACATTCACTCTCTCTCTACGGATTATGATTCTTTTCTGATCATTTGGCAATTGCTACTTGAACCAGTATTACTGGTGAGAATATCATCTGAAGGTATTACTACCAGCACCGGCATCTACAAAATCTTGACTATAACTAGCATTTTTGAAAGTGATAACGAGCTTTCATTTGACATAGCAAAAGTGACAAGTGAAGCCGTCCAACATCACAAGTGATAATGAAGATTCCTTGAACAGACAAAAAAACTTAATCTACAAAAAATTAGCAGAGTTCAGCAGAAAAATGAACAAATTAACTTTTATCACACCACAGGCAACAATAGTCGCCATAGAATTCTCTCCCTTTGCTACTCTAGGTGCATTCTGTCGCCTGAGATGGTTGCTATAAATAAACACTTGTCAACTATTATTTCCAGTATTTTAAGCTGGAAATCACCTACTACTGCTTTGGAACAAGGTTCCAACGCAAATTTGAATTCTTCTAGAATCAACCCGAGGTGCAACATTGATTAAACCCATGTTAATTTTTTCACGATTTTTTTTTTTTTCTTTGTAAACAAAAATGGCCATGTCAATATCCAACAAAGCCTTTATTCGAAAAAAAAAACCCCAGTAAAACAGTAGTATTTGCGTTGAAAAACAACTAATCTGTTTGGTACAGATTGGATGGCTTTGTTTGATCTGTGGGACATACCTATTAACTCATTTTGTAATAATGTAAATATTGTTGCCAGTTTTAATAGAGCAAATGGAAAAACTATAAAGTGAACTGAAAAAGATTTTTTCAGAAGTGTTCTCTGAAGGTCTTGATACATGCCCGAAAGTAAAAGCCAAACTTCATTTGAAAGAAAATGTAATGTTTATGTTTAAACCGAAAAGAAGTGTACCTTTTGCAGCTGTAAATCCACTCAACAATAAATTGGACAGGCTGGAGAAATTGGGAGCAATATCAAGGAATAGTCTATTCTGAATGGTCAGCACTGACAGTCTGGATTAAGAAGTGGAATAACAGAATACAAGTGTGTGCTGATTTTTTGACGGGACAAATTGAAAGTTTGAAACAGCATAATTACCCGTTCAGAAAAAAATTTTTGCAAAACTGAATGGAGGTAAATTTTTCTTAAAGTTGGATCTCTCAGACACATACAAATACTTGTGGACAAAGAGTATTCAAAATTACTAACTATTAACACCCATACAGGGTTATATAAATTCAACCATCTTCCTTTTGGTGTAAAGGTTGCACCAGCTATATTCCAGCAAATAATGGATACCGTGCTGGCTGTGTTGGGTCGTGCTCAGGCATATTTGGACGACATATTGGTAAAAAGCAAAACCTGAAAAGAACCTGCTGAAGATTTAAAGAAAATCTTTGAAAGAATCAAAGATTATGGCTTCAAAATAAGTGAAGTGAAATGTGAGTTATTCATGTCCAAACTCAAATATCTATGGCAGATTGATGAAACCAGTAGACGACCAGATCCTGCAAGGGCAAGTGCGATAAAGGATATGCCCATGCCAACTAATATTACTAAACTACAAGCATTCTTAGGTTTTGCAAACTATTATACCTACATACCTAATATGAATGAGTTGAGAGCACTATTAAATAATCTACTAAAGAAGGATGTCAAGTGGAACTGGACAAAAAAAAAAATGTCCAAGTGCATTTGAGCATATTAAGGAAGTATTAACATCAAAGCTGTCACTGACTCATTTCAACCACTGGAAGAGACGATAATTGCAGTGATTAGGGCCGGAAGCGAAATAAGCAACGTACTATATAATACCATGAGAGAACTGCCAATTACATTGGAAGAAAATCAAAATTAAGGCAGAAATGTCCTCTTCATAATGAAAATGAAGGATAAACTAAAATTTACAGGAAAAAATAGTATTGGAAATACTAGTGCATTTTCATTATGCAATGGTGTTATACCATCATCGTTACAAAGACAAATGTTGAAAGCGTTTCATAGAAGACATCCAGGGATTTCTGGGATGAAATCTTTAATGCCAATTTAGGATGGAATCATGAAGAAACTGTTGGCTAAATGGCAAAAGCCAATTTTGAACCTATTTTGTCGCAGATTTTGTCCATTTAACTAAAATAATCTCAACAAACATTCACACAAGACAATTTGTGTGTCATATGTAATTTACATGGCAAATTTGGAAAGCATTGGATGAAAAACCAGGGAGTTATGGAAAAAAAAAAACTTAGCTTTTTTAACAGTTTTTTGTGGTTTTTCATTATGCGTGGGGAAGCAAGCAGGACTAAAATCACACCATCTTATTTCTTGCATGATGGCAAATAAAAAATGAAGTTATTCAAGTTTTTATTTTAAGTGGTCCGAAAACCTGCACTCTACATAAACTTTGTAACATGAGCTATGTTTTGCTTTAAATGTAAAAAAAACATCAGGTCATCCAGTAAAAATTTGGCTTGTGTGTAACTTTGCTTCGGTTTTGACAAAAAGTCATACCCACCTTCAATTTTGTAGATTTTTCTGCCAAACCGGGTGGGTGGAGATTGAAAAGTTGGTCTTGACTTATCTTGGTAAATTTGCAACATGTGTGTACAATTTCATCAAAATCTGTCAAGAAATGTAGATGTGCAGAAATATTATACTCACACACAGACATCTTCTGTTTTATAGATATTCCTGGCAATTGTTCTAAGCTTTAAACTTTGGTACCTCAACCTCATGAATTTAAGTGTAGTGCTAGATTGACAATTAAGTCTCATTTTACTGTTGAAGTAGCTAGATGTAACTGTAAGTTCTATTCTAATAGTTTTTTCAATTGTACTTCTCGCCTGTGGAACTCCATTCTGGTCTCTTGCTTTCCTGTCAACTATGATCTTCAAACATTTAAATGCAGCCTCAATTGCCATTTTCTTTCTTTCTGAATCCTGTTCTTTTGTTGTTCTTCCTCCTCAATAAAGTTTTCTCATTTTCTGTCACTCTCCATAAACCCTTGTCTTAGCGGCATTATCTTTTGCTTGGGGTGAAGTGTGTGTGTGTGTGATTAAAATGCTTGAAGGTTTTACTGCTGAGAGACTCCTTGGAAAGCATTTTTCCAGCCTAGTGGACAACTAATTGCTGATTGGATAACAACACTATGCTTGTTATGTGTTACTAGCAGTAGAGCCTGGCATTGCCCGGGCATATAACAGTAAGAGATAGATCAAGTATCCACCATCATAAAGACTGAAAAATAAAATTGACAAAGATTAGTGTTTAAGGTTGACAGACACGCATGTCTTAATTAGTTTTTTTTTTTTTTTTTTTTTTTTTTACGAATTGGTCAAACCTAAACTCAAACAAAAACATTGTTTTCAATCGTTATGAGTCTCCCGATTGAATAGAATAATTTTATAAACAATTGTCTTGTAAATGGAATTTTTAAAGCATTCTCAATGTAAAAATAAAGAAAAAAAGTGTGCAAGACAATAAGAAACACTACATGCCAAAAAAAAAAAAAGTGAAATTTTGTTGAAATCGGTTGAAAAATGTAGGTAGCCTTTCTGTAATCTTTTAGTTTTACAATTTATGATTTTTTACTTATTGACTACAGTAAAAAAATTAAGTATTTTGCTTGTGGTAA
Organism: Acanthosepion pharaonis; assembly: GCA_903632075.3. NCBI lineage: Eukaryota > Metazoa > Mollusca > Cephalopoda > Sepiida > Sepiidae > Acanthosepion > Acanthosepion pharaonis. The sequence continues at coordinate 150,401 of CAHIKZ030000683.1, read as the reverse complement.
TTCATAATTAGAATTCTGATTTTAATATATTTTCCACTGTCTGTTTCTAATACAAAAATATTAACTTTATTTGGGTTTATTAATTATGATCTAACAAATCTTATTCATTTAGTAGCCTTTCTGTAATAATAATCTTTTACAATTTATGATTTTTACAAAAAAAAAACAGTGAAGTTTTGTTTTGCCAACTGAAAAATATAGGAAATCCGATGTGAGTTGTCCCCCCTTCCATTTCCACGATGTCTCTTAATCGTGTTTTCAAGTTGATTTTGTGCAAAGACAATTATATTTTCCCATTTTGGGCGCTGTTAGAACCACCACAAGGTAATTTTATGTAGTCCTGTGAAGTTTTGTTGAAATCGGTTGAAAAATGTAGGAAATCCGATCCAATATATAAACGTTACAGACACACACACACAATCTGTGTTTTATAATAAGATTCTGTTGCAATTTATAGATTCTAAGACAATACTACCTCTCGAAAATTAATGTAAATTATTTGCTTAGTTTAATGCCTAAATCTCTGTTGAGTTAAAGTTTTATATTTTCAGAAGTTATCTGAATTGAGAATGAATCCCAAGCTACTTAAAGTCACAAGTTCAAATCTCTCACTTCATTTTTCTGGTTTATATGTATAGGTATTGGTCAAAATAAATCTTTGCACAAATTGTTTAAAAACCTTTATTTAAATAAAAAAATTAAAAAAAAAAAAAAAAAACTACATTAAGTGCTATCAAAATGATATGATCTGAGCCGTTTTTTGTATGAAATTTCATAATCATAACTAATTATGACGGTTCCTTTTATTTTGATCAATCACCTAATTTGTGGGTGGGAATAAGAGTCACATAATTTACTATATTTGCAATTCAATCAAAGGGAGATAATTTCGAAAATTTTCAAGTAGGAAACAGCTTTTAATATTTGTCCAGATTTCTTTAATCTATCTATACTTTTTCTTTCATTTTATTATGAAAATGTTAAAGTAAATTTGCTAAGTAATTACTAAAAGATTTTTTTATAATTTCTCCATTCATTGACGTCAAGAATTTTTTTTAAAAAAAAAAAAAAAGAAGCAAGGTACACAAGTTTTATAAATTGGAATTTGTTTCCTGATTTAGCAAATGATCCTTTGTAAAAGCTGGAAATTGTGTATTGTGATGGAGGGTGTCATTACTTGGTGTTTAAAGATTTGAATTGTTCTTCTATAAATACATAAAGTTTTCTTTAACCAACCTCTTTGTAATATCAAGAATCCTGAAAATAAAGTTGTTTATTTTTCTGTAAAAAAAATCAAAGGAAGTCATTTGTGCTTTTTAGTTGTGTTTCAGTTTGCGGGGGGGTTACTTCTCTGCCACACAAGTAAGCCACTAAGACATAAGTTGTTACTGAGAATAAAAGCAGCTCAGAAAATGTTATGGAGTGAGGACAAGAAAAAGAACAGGATTCAAGGGGACAGAATATGATGATTGGTATTGCATTTAAATTTGACTAGGCTTGATTTGATGTACAATCTTTTATCCTCTAACAATTTTATAAATAACACAACTAAATTTGAGTTGAACAAATGTCTACATTTTCATTGGATACATATTGGTCCCTGCTTATACCAATTGTTTTAGTCTTAATCAAATGGTTTCAAGATGCTGATCACACAGGAAATTGGATCTTAAAGGAATATGTCAATTTTAAATCTATCATCTCAGTTGACATATTTTGGTTGGAATTTTGGATGAGTTCTACATTAGGATTAAGAAATACTGTTGATAGATTTTAAAAAAAAAAAAAACTCTTGTAGAAAATGACATTATTTCCATTCTTTTAATTTGGGAAAGAGATTAGTTTTGTAGAAAGGAACCAACATTATTTTATTTTTATTACTGAGAGTGAAATGTATGGCATGTGTTAGATAACTCTTTCTCATGTCATTGCATAAAAGTAATATTAAATTTTTCTCATGATTGGTTCGACAACCTCTTCTGCCAACTTTATTATATCTTTGGTTTTTACAGTGCGATTAAATTTAAAGGCTCCTATGAATTTTATACATATCTATCATGAGTAATCTAGTTCTTTTATCTTCATTCCAAAACTGAATTTTTTTTTTTTTTTTTTTTTTTTATTGTATTAGTTTTTCTCTCCCCCTCCCACTAAGTTGATAGGCACAATTATAAAAATGAGAGGAAATTGTCTTGCATATGGGATTGTGAATATAAAAGGCATTTTTGATGATCGTGTATAAAGCCTGAGATAAGAGGATATAGATGTTTTAGTATATCTTGGTTGTTGTTCTCTTTACGATGGGGAACTAAATATGTAACTTCTTTTCACAATTAAAGAATAATAATGGGAACAATTAAATATAATCTTGCCTTCTAAATTGTTCAAAATACATGAGTTTTGTCTTTTCAGCTGGCCTCATGTTTTTCTGTGGCTAACTCCTGAAGCTTGCTTCAAGTTGATGTATTTGTCAGGGTAGCTTCTGATTGAAAGTGCAACCAACTTAAACATTTCTCCAAGATAATCATTGTTTAGGTGTTTGGAATTTTGGAATTGGGGCTGTTGAACTTCAACAAGGGCAATATCACATTATCAATCTCCTCTTCAATATTTTCCTTGGCTGGGATGAAATATCAGAATGGATTTAATTCAGATAATTGAAAAACGTTTGTATGCTTTCAATTTTTCTCTTCGTTTCAATCCCCCCCCCCTTTAACAACACCCCATCTACATTTTTGGTGACTGCTAAATGATAATACATGACACTGTCTTATTTTTCAGTACAGTATCTCCCACAACATTTTTCTTGAAGTGAAAGTTTCTCTTCGTTCATAACTTAACGTACCTGACTTCATTGTCACTATGGACTTTGACATTGCAAAATATCCGTTCATTAAAGGAATTTTGTTTGAGAAATTTTCAGAAATATATATTCTTCTTATAACTTCAATTTTTGGTTTTACTTCCTTCAGTTGTATTGGCATTTGAATGGAACTTGTATTTGAATATTGCTTTTCTTTTATGTGATTTTTTTTTTTTTTTTTTATCCTTCCTCATATTTCTAGTGTGAATGTTTTCTGTCACTAGCCTCTCAAGTTTTGTTAGTCTGTGGATTTTAATGTTATATAAGCTTGATTACTAGCTTTTTGTATTGGTTGTATTAAATATATCATGTTGGTCAATGTCTGATTTACTATTTGATACTGTTTTCTTGCAGTAAACAATCACAGCTTCCTTTATTTATTTATTTATTTATTTATTAATCCAGTATTATTGTCAGGAATCAAGCTCAACTTCTGTCTAGTGACTATGAGCTTGAAAGCTTTGTGTGTATCAGAGAGAGAGAGATTAGCAGGTGGGGATATTCAACAAGGCAAAACATGAAGCAACCATTCATTTTACATGTGATGATAATAATGTGATGCAGATTAGGAAATCAATTTATTTAATAATTGTCCTTTTTTTTTTCTTTTTTCTTTTACATTCAACATAGTCTCTTCTCAGTAGATGCCATTCATTGGTGAATATGAAGACTGAACAGTCTATACAATGAAAAACTCAGCTAAAAACTGTCAGGCTTTGAACTTATTGATCCAGCCTATACAATTGAATAAGGGACACTCCCTCCCCCTCCCCACACACAGACATGCAGAATTCTTTGCACCCTCCCCCCATTATTTCCATAATGTCGGGAACATGAAGTGGGTTATATTAGAAATTGTTTTCCTTTTAACAAATAGCAAATTATAACTAGGTACAACCAAAGAAAAGTAATACCAAGTGTTTAAAACACATTTTTAAACATGGAAAATCTTTCTTAAAGCTTTTATTTTAGTTCTAATTTCAAGCTGAGAGATTAAATTTAATACTTCTTATAAGCAAAATACTTTGCTGTATTTCAAAATGAAATTGATTTGAATTAGTTTATTATCATCAATAAAAATGCTAAAATCATTCATAATGACAAATCTGTCAACACAGCATAATTCACTTTATTAAAAATCTTTAAAAAAATAAAATATTTTTCTGAAACTTTCTTAAACTGATTTAAAGTTTAATTAATCTGATTTGAAACAAATATTACTTTTAGTTTAAAATACCACAAAAAGCTTTTGTGATGGCTGTTTTTATGAGGTGTTGACAACTCTCTCAATAGAATTATGTTTGAGAATTTTTTCCAGGGGGTGGGTGCATAAGTGTAACAATTACTTGACAAATATAATGTGAACACTTCTTTTTTTTTTTTTTTTTTTTTTTTAACTACCAAGTAATCTTGAAAATTGAAAAATATTCTAAGCGATCAAATTTTGAATTTTACATATTTTGGCTTTAAAGATGCTTGTTGAGGAAATGTTAGAAAATTCTCAGTAAATTTTAATTTTACTATAGTTACTGCTCATTTTTTCTGATAATGTCATATGTGGATGTCTATAATTACAAAAATCAGCACATAGAAAATAAATTCAAAATTCTTTTTAAAACATTGGAAGGGGATCATTGAATTGTAGTAAGTTTTTCCATTTATGCAAAGTCTTAATTTTATAGCAATATCACTTGACCATTACAAAGTAATAAAGAATTTAAAAAGATTTAAAACTTTATGAATTAATATTTTTAAAAATGAAAACTATTCTTGTAAAAATTAATTATTCATCCCAAAAAAAAATTTTCTTAGGACAATAATGCCATTATATCTTCTTCATAAAAGCAATTAAATGCTTTTCTAATTAAGTATGACCTTAGTTTTCTTATATCAATTATTTTAGGATTCAGAGCAGATTTTGGCAACTAGTGGGGGGGGGGGGTCATGTTTGACAAAAAAATTCATGGTTTGAATTCTCTGAGAATTTGCCTTTATAACTAATATAAACATGAAGCACTACAAAAAAGAATTTCTCAATTCTATAAAATTAAATTATTGGGGGAAATGAAAAGTTATTTTTACAAAGATTTTCTTAAAAAAAAAATTAAAAAAAGTAACATTTACAAAAATAATTTTATTCATTTGTGATTAATATTAATTTAGTGTCACACACTGACATGAGAAAAACAAACTTTTAACCAAAATTTCAAACATTCTAAAAAGGATCCAAAAATACAATTTAATAGTAAAAAAAAAAAAAAAAATTTCTTTGGTCTTTCCTCATAATAAAGATTTGGATGATAAAACTTTGTTTTTATCCACTAGGTTGTGTAAAAAAACAGCAGAGCACGATGAAAAAAGACCCCCAAACTCAATAAAAACAAAGTTTTGTCATCAAAATGTTTATTATTAAGAGGAAAGACCAAAGTATTCTTTTTATTATTTTTTGAAATTTTTTACCCCTGTCTAGCACGTTCAAAATTTTGGTTAAAAATCTTTTCTTTTTTTTTTTTTTTTGAAAGTGGTGAACTAGAAAAAAAAAAGTTTGTTTTATTTTGCGCTTTTCCAGAGGAAAACACACATTAATTTGCAAAATTCAAATAATTGCTGGATTTTAATGAAACTTTCAGGACATATTCAGAAATGAATTAAATTATTTTTGCAATTTTTATTTTTAGAAAATCTTGGTAAAAAAAAAGTTTTTAGCATATGTTACCACTCACTTAAATAATTTTTTGAAATTTCACGAAATTAAATTTTTAAGGGCATGGGGTTATTAGTTAAAAACAGGACTCTTTGGAGAAAGTAAATCACCAATTTTTTTGTAAAACAGTTACCTGTTTCATCAAATCTGCTCTGAATTGTAAAATAAAAAATGTAATAAAACTATGACATTATTTAATTGAAAAAGCTTTTAATTGCTTTTGTAAATAAGTTATATTAAGGACATTGTTGTCTGAAGAAATAAAAATAAAACTTTTTCAATGAACAATGTATTTTTACAAGAATTTTTTTTTTTTAATTTTAATTATAATAATAGTTCAAAAGTCATTTGAAATTATTCATTGCTTTTAAAAATGCAATTTGATATCGTTAAAAGAAAAGTAAATTTATGAATCAAAATTTGAAAAGCTCATAAGTCGTTTGAACTCAAATATTTTAAAAATAATTTTAGTGAGAAAAAAAACGTTCCTAATTTCTACCTATGAGAATCTATACGTTACATAATCCTTAAAAAGGTTGCATGATTTAAGTGTCGTCTAACACACTACAATTATTTCACTTTTAATTCAGTTTTGTTTCATCAGTAACTTCTTTGCAAATCATCCCATCAAAATATCAAAAAAAAGTTTTACTTTTCTTAATTGCTATTTCGCTAAATATTTATTTTATGTATATATTTTAGTTTGGGTTATACTTCACTTAATTCTTTGTTTAAGGTAGTACAAACGAAATGCAAATCTCATAAAGCTTAAAAACTTAACTAAAAGTCATGCTGAAAATATGTTAATTTGTAAAAATTACTAGGTAGTTAAAAACTAAAAAAAAAAAAAAAATGCATTCACTTACTTTTGTCATTTCTGGTCATCCATAAGAGCTGTCATCACCTTAAGTGCTTCTAGATAAATCAATAAAGATCAAAGAAAGACGAACCAGTTGTTAAGAAATCTTGTATATTGGTTTTTTATGCTATAAGTAAGTAATATTTATTTCAAATCAGATTAATCTAACTTTTCTAATTTTAATCAAATAAGGTGCCACAAATCTATAATTTAATTTTTAAAGAATTTAAAACCCGATAATTGTGTTTGTTTACAAATTTCTTAAAAATTAAGAAAATGGCCACTTTTAAGAAAATTTTTAAAAAATCGAGCAAATATTTGACATTCCAATCTATATAATTTCTATCTGAAATACACCAGAATATTTTACTTACTTGAAATAATAAATTTAATCATTTAGCTTTCAATTAAAACTAAAATGAAATCTTCAAGAATGCTTTTTCATTTATAAATTTAATTTTAAAACTTCAGTATTGAAAATTCAGTGGAGGTGCCTATAACTAGGATGAAACATTTGCCACTTCTCATTAAATCCTCTTTTTGCAGATAATGTGTAAATAATTTTGATAAGTTGCCTACTTTTATTTACTGCTAAGATGGGTAACTCTTGTTTCCCTTCCTACCTTAGATTATTAGTGGGCATGTCATGTGATCTACATTTCTGTTCATGTAAGGCCTAAAGCATTACTAGTGACCCACATCTTTTGGTGAGAAAGAGAGGACAGGGGAGACAAAAACCCATTCAGCCTTACCTCTAGATAACCCCCTCCATTTGCTTTGGTTTTTATCAAGGAAATCCATCAGTGACTTTGACAGTTCACTTAAGCTGAACTTGAATGGTCATTGGAACTGAAACAAAATTCATTTAGTAAGGATGACTGTCATTGGAGGATACAGTGTGAACCAGGGTGTCTGCCATATATAAAATCTCTCTCTCTCTCTCTCTATATATATATATATATATATATATATATATATATATATATATATATTGTGTGTGTTTCCTGTTTATATAAAGTCTGTGTTGTACTTTATAACATTGTAAGTGTATTTTTTAGAGCTTTGTTTTGTTAGCTGAACTTTTTACCTCTACCTTGAATGAAGTCATGTTTATAGGTTGAGATATTCAGGTCAGTTTATCTCTCTCCCCCCCCCTCCCCGGCAGTCATCTCCTGTCACCTACACCTCTTTGACCTGGTCATATCTGAAAGTTAACCAGGACTTGATTACTAACTGAAGATAATTCTCTCTTCCTATTCTCTCATAATTTATTTATTGTTGATATTTAAAAAAAGAAAAGGGGGAAAGTTTCCTTTACCCTCCATCTACAAGTTTTTTGAGAGTTGTGCTCCCCCTGCCCATCCCTGCCGTCCCACTTCTGATGCCTTCGCTTGAAATGCAGATAATAAGCAGCAAAGACAAATACTCAGGTGAATTTTCATTGGTTTATCTTTAAGACCCTTCTTAATTCTCACCAAAGTTTTACACAATGTTTTAACCGACTTCTTTATTTTGAGTGTTTGGGTTTTGTTTTGTTTTTTTGTTTTGTTTTTTTTTGTTTTTTTTTTTTTTTTTTTTTTGTTTTTGTTTTTTTTAATCCACCCTCTCCTCCAGAAGCAAACATTGGCATTAAAAACCATATAATTATTTTAAAATGTTAATCTAATTTATCTTCTTTTTTACTTTTTTTTTTTTTTTTTTTCTCTCTGAAAAATTATTCAAAAATCTATTTAGGAATTGTATTTTTCTTGGAATTTTCATGTTTTTCATGTGCAAACAACTTTTGGAAGAAGGCTTAAAAACTTGAATAGTAGTTTTGTATTTTAAAATGACTGGACACTTGTAGGAAGTGATTCTAATTTTCACTCTTCAATTTTTGCAATCTACACAATAAATGTTCCTAATTTGGAAATATCATTTGTGCAATTTGGAGGAAAGGGGAAATTTTTAATTTTAAATCTTTAATTTTACAACTCCCCCCCCTCCTCAACTTAGTCATGTGATATAATTCACATTCTCTAAATGTGAATTGTGAAATGAGGTTCTTGTCATTAGTGTAAATAATTTTGTTTATCCTACAATTACTCATCCACTTAAAAACAATGTTGTTCAATAATTGAATTCCACTGAACAAATAATTAAAAATGACAAAAAAGTAAAATAAATCTGTCATCATGAATTTTGACCAAATGATTTTGATTAATAAAAATAAAAAAAATAGAAAATCATTTTTTGTTGATTTGCTTTCACTTGATTTTTACATTAAAGTGAATGCATTTTACTGATCAACTGTCACACTAACATTCAATTGAAAACCTTGGATATGAGGAGGTTCTTCTGTTATTATTTGGTAAATCGATAGACAAGGCTGAAATTTTTTACTTATATTGGGGAATTACAAATTCATTTTTATACACTCAAATACCCAAAATAACTATAGTTTTATAAAAGCTTGTGTTCATATTTCTATCCATTGAGCAGAGTAGGTTCTTTAGATACCAGAAGATCTTTAATTCCTGGAATAACTTTGATGACCTCTTGGAGATGATCTGTAGATTTCAAAAGAAAAGTGTGTGTGTGTATAAAAACTTGGTTGACTGGGTGGTAAATAAACAAAAAGACAGAACTAGTTGATGTTAAAGAATCTTAAAATTGTTTTCACTTGTCTGAATTTAACAATGACTCTGGATTACATGTGACACATCAAGGGGCCACCAAATAATTGTTGTTTCTTAGTTCAATCAAAATATTAGTGTTTTCATCTTTTATTTGTATATAGAAACATACCAGTAACTGATAAATTGAAACCCTATTGATATCAGAACTTCTACAACCAACTGTACTTTTCATATTTTTAACATCAATTTAATACTACTTTATAATATTTTCATATGTAGTAAACTTTATTTCTTTATAAGAAGTTGGTATACAGATTGATAAAAATCAGAATATTTTAGGTATTGTAATCCTGTTTGCTCTCTTTCTGACCAAACATTTGCAGCTTTAAATGTGATTAAATTTTGTATATCTTCTGGAATTGACTGCATGACAGAGGGTTTTAAATTTGCTTGATCCCTGAGATTTATCTTGCTGGCATTGTACCTTTTGCTTGTCATCAACGTACAGCAAAAGTCTCTTGTGATAACCTACAAAACTTGTTGGAACATTTTTAAATGATGACAGAAAACCTTTAAATGTTATTGTCAGACTTAAGTGGTGTAAAAACAGAAAGGCGAAACTAATTTTACCAATTTTCAATCAAAACAATTATGTCAAGTTTAAAGGTCAGATTTATTCTTTTATAATCATCAGCCATCTGTTCTCAATTACACAAGAATGGCTGATATTTGTTACAATGATTCACCATAGCTTAATTTTAGTGCAGTTTATTAAATTGTCTATATTTTGTTATGTCCCTTATTTCGACTAAACTTCCCAAGATGTATATTTCTGCTTTTAATAATATACCAGCTCCAACTGAAATGTTTAAATCACATTTTACTTCAAATGTATCCAAATTGAGAACAAAATAAATGCAATCAACAAAAATAAACCAAGCTGAATTATTTTGAAATAAAACAGGAGCTGCTGCTGCTATGGGTGGTTGCAGCAAAAAGTAAATTAGACTGCCTGATGGTACATCTGTTTTACAGCGGAACTCCAATCCCTGAGAATAGCCTTTGATCTTATAAGGAGCTCAGTAGAGCATCAGTTTGTGATATTTACATACTCCCTATCCTCTCTGGTTACCCTAAAAGAAGAAAAAAAATTAACCACCCTTACATTGCAGACATGCTGGAGATTTATAACAATCTGATGAAATTTTAAAAATCCATTGTTTTAACATGGATACCAGGTCATGTTGGCCAAATGGTAATGAGAAAGTAGCTGAACTAGCAAAACAAAAACAAAAAAAACCCTCTTACATGAAAATAACTAATATAAAAATTCCCTATATAGATTTAAAAAAAAAAATTAACAACTGTATAAAAAAAACAAATGGCAAGCAATATGGGATACATTCCTCAGAAAACAAATTTTATAAAAACCAACCAAACAGGAAAAGACAAAACTACTAAAAGGGGTGAAGTTCATATTGGAAATACAAAACAAACTCATGTACACCTAAGAGCTGAAGATATACCTCAATGCATCCATTGTAATCATAAATTGACAGTTAAGCGCATTCTTATTGAATGTAAAAGCTATCAGCTTAAACATAGTAAATACTATGCCATAAATATGGAAACCTTGTTTAAAGATGTCACACTTGACCATATAATATAGTTTCTAAAAGAAATAAGGATTTTTAAATTCATTTAAAAACTGTTTATGTATTGGTATATAAGGAAGGCTGCTTTAAATGCATCAGATTAACAGATTGAATAAACTGTTTAAGACAAATTGTAGCTACCAATCTGATCACCTCCAACTATTGGAGAAAAGTATATCTGTATTCACATGGTTGGCATAAAATGACCAATCAGGGTTGAAATGAAAGCTAACCAAACCATCTATTAAATCCTATTTATGGCAGACTTTATCTTATTTGTAAATAAGTTTTTCTCGTCTGAGTCCATCCTTCAAATCTATAAATCAATCATCCGTCCTTGCATGGAATATTGCTGTTATACATCATCTGGTGCTCCCGCTCTACGTCTCGAGGTCCTTGACAAAATCCAGAGATGAATATGCAAGATGATAGGTCCTGATCTGGCATCTAGTCTACAATCACTATCCTGCAGACATGCCGTGGCCTTCCTCTGTCTCTTCCACAAGTATTTTCACAGTAACTGTTCCAACAAGCTACTTTCGCTGGTTCTTGGACTGTATGAATGTAAGTGATCTACCGGCTGGCATCGCCATCCCACTCTTTCACTGTGAAAACAGTTAAATGTAACAATCTCTTCTCAAACAGCTTCTTCTCCCGCACTCTGTGAAACTCCCTTCCCCTTACTTTTTTCCCCCACCAATGACTATAATCTTCAAATGTACTATCAATCAACATCTGACACCCTGAGCTTGTTCCTTGTCCTTCTCTGTATCTTTTTCTCAAGCACGCCTCTTTAGTCTTGTTCTCAATCCTCTGAAACCCCTTGCAGGCTAGTGGCACTCCCACCTTGCTTGAGATGAATTGCTTTAAAAACAAAGGAACAAAACAAAAAAAACAATTATAAATTGTCTAAAGATGAAGTGACAGCCTTGAACAAGTTTTGGTTTTGTTTCATTTAGATTGAGGGGACCTGAAATAGGCACTAAAATGTGTAAGAATTTTCTAAATAGAAGGAAAATGAATTAAGAAGTCCTTTACACTCTGATGATAAATCTTTGCTCATGATGGCATTTGTTAAAAGAACATTTTCCAATATGTCTTAAAAACACTTGTAAGGCATGGTGCTTCTTTATCATGCAAAAAGAAAAAAAAAAAAAAATGAATTTATTTTCTCAAATGCATTCATTCAGTTTTTTTATGGTATGATAAATTTTTCTTTTCCTCAGCTTATCAGATTTTGTATTGAATTCTGTTACAGATAAATTGTCAGAATCTTTCCTTTTAATCCACTTCTTTGTGGATAGCATTTCTTTTGATCCACTGCCAACATCCACACAAGATAATTTTGTATTTTTATAGACTTGTTCACAAACTAACAAGATAGAATTGAGTTGGAGAGGGGAAACAAAAGAAATGATCTAAGAAATTATGGCAATATAAGCTAAGGGAATTTCTCCAAAATTTTATGTCTTTCCATTCTGTTAATTTCCAGAATAATTCTCTATGATTTCCTTTGTCTCTTGACAAAAGTTTCCAAGAGTTAAAATATTCTTTTACTTTTGTGTGGAATTCCTAGAGAAATTACTTTATTTCATCACAAACTTTGCACTACTACAATCTTTTAAAACTGAAAAACAGAAATAACGTAAAATTGATTTTTTTTTTTTTTTTTTTTTTTTTTTTTATATATGTATTGCTCAAGTGATCATCATTTGAATGAGAACAGTATTAGAGGCCAAAATAAACTGTCTGTAGACTGAGAATAAATTACTTTCATCTACAATAATTAAACAAGATATATATTAAGACTGCCCTGACTTTTGTCAAATAGGCTAAAAAAAAAGCTTAGATAGCTTTTTTTGTGAATATTTTTAATTTTGAAAGTCTTTAATGAAAGGATCTCTGATAAATGGCCTGGAAGTCATCTATTGACACAAGAATGTCACAATTGGTTGCCGCTTGTGAACCTGCAGCAACTTTTTTCATCTTCCTGTTTCTCTGTCTATTATTTAAAAAAAAAAAAATGAAAATTCTAAAGTTGCATTTTCTTCTGACTTTACAACTGGTATTTGCATCAAAGTATGTCAATTTATGCTTGATCAATTGTTCATTTAGGAAAAAAAGTTGGAAATTTTTTATTTTTATTTTTATTTTTTTTTTCTGTTGAATCTGTGTTTTACCTTGTAAGTAACCAATGACCTGATTTGTCATTCATACACATGTAAGGAAATGAAGTGAAACTGTAGCAAGAGAATTGTAGACATTCAATCATTGTTTGATTTTGACTGGCAGACAGATGTACCAAAATTGGAGTAGAAAAGAAAAAGGAACAATCTGTGTTTTGTGTATGCATTACAATTGTCCAATATTTTTCTGTTCTGTTTTCAGTTTAAAACTTTTCTAAGCGACTTCATTATTCACAAATAATGAAAAACTTTTTGTAACGATAAACTGATCAAAACCAGACAGTGAATAGAAAAATAAACAGAAGCAAAATATTTGTCTCAAAACTGAAATATATTAGCAAAGGAAAATTTTAAGTAAATATCTACTAGCTGGAATCTGTTCCAGCTGTGCTGACAAACTTTCTGCCTTTGGGCAGAGGAACCCAGACAAGGTTATGCCAAAGGGCAGTCTTGTCCAGGGAGGTAGATAGATCAGAACCCATTTATGCAGGCTCTATGGGGAATTTTTGACCAAGTCTATGGGATCGAATGACCCATGTTAAGCTCGGCTTTGTGCCACATCTACCCTTGTGGGGTGGGGTGCTAGTAAATATTGACTAGCTGGGATCTGTTGAGTACAACTCGGACTTACAGGAGAACTACTGACCTTCCAATAGTAGCACTCACTACTGGATTGACTTGCGACGAAGTTGTGCATAACTGTTACCTTTTATTCTTATTTTACTGTTTTTTTTACCATAAACCTTTACTTATTTTATCCACCTTGTTTTTCAAGTATATATTCCTATTAGCACAGAATATAACAAAATATTAACAGAAATCTTTTTGTGCTTGCTTCAAATATTTACAAACCTTAATTTGAATGGATTATTTACTTTACATTCTTGACTATTCTTTTTTTTTTTTTTTTTTTTTTTGTTCTTGTGTCAATTGTTGGCAATCAACTCTGGTTTTCTATCAAAATGTTTGTGTCAAACTTTTCTCACTTCAAAATGTTCCTTAACTGTTACTCTAATCTCATTATTATCGTTCTGGAAGTTTTTATTCTATTTGTAAGTATTGTGCACAGACATATTGTCTATTTATTTTTTTTACTTTTTACGATCATCTTCAGGGGTAAATTATAAACACAACACAACAGTTATAAAATCTGCATTCCATTATCTTTAGTGATTTTTAAAAACATGAACACAAAGAACTCTTTAGAATTTTTAAATTTATCTGTTGTGGCTATGGAGTTTTGTTTACAAAACAAGCATTTCAGTATAAGGGAGTTGACTAGGAATTGGTAGAAATGTAAAAATGGCATTAGTGTATAAATGTTATAAGCACTTTAGTATGTTGTTGCTATATTCGTAATAAATTTATATCAAAATCAACCCATCCAGTGTTTGATGAATTAATGTTATTGCTTTTATTTTAATTGTACTTGATTTTCATTACAACTCTGACATTGTTTCTCTAGTAAAGAGTGAGGATCAAAAACAGAATGCATTTCTCAACAAGTTATAAAATTGTATCACTTTTACCTCATCAGGAAGCCAATGTTACCATGATGGTTGCTCTAAATCATCTTTAAATGATATTTGAAGAAATAGCAGACAAAATAAACATTGCATGAAGACTTGATTTGTTTATTCAAATAAACTTTCTTCTTCTTTGCCTAATCACCAACTTCCTTCCTTACAATTTTTCTGACCAAACAAAGAATTTGATTCTCTAGGTTATTTGTGTCTTTCCATGATTAAATGTGTAAGCAAAGTTGTTATTGTCTGACATTTCTTCATTGTCTTTTTCAAGTATCATCAAAGACTAATGTTATTAAACATTCATTCCTGTTGAATTCTAATTCATCCATAAAGGCATTGCGGATGATATCCATTTCTTTTCTTCTTTTTTTTCTTTCTCTCTTTCTCTCTCCTTTTCCCTATCCACCCTCCCTTTCCCTTTCTTTCTCCCCCTCTCTTTAACCCCCTCTCGATCCATATTTATTTACTAGAGAAAATCAACTTTGTGTGTTATTTGATTCTACCAATTAGAACAGCTAGACAATTTCAGTTCTTAACTCAAATCCATTCTTGCTTTATTCTCATTCTCATGCTCTTTACCTTTTCATATAGATTTTGAATGGATTTGAGCAACGACACTTTTCTCCTCTCCAATTGGTGATGCAGTTGCCTGCTTCTACTACATTCCTATCAGTAGGGCCTTGTTTATTAGTACAGTAGTTGACTATAGATGTTTGCTATTTTTATTTGCTGCATAAATTAGATGCACCTATTACTCTTAATCACTGGAGGCTTCTTTAAGGCCATCTAATGTGTGCGTAACTATGCACTAACCATTGAGATAGGTTTGTCACTCATTATTCTATTTACACTAATAACTAATGCTAGACTAACTTTTGATCGGACAAGTAATATAACCTTCATCTTCACTCAAACTATGGCTTGATGATGGCGGCAGCTTCCTTTTTAATATTGATCGATTCCTCTTGCTGTAGTGGCAGGCATTTTTTCTGCTGTCACCAGACTACTGCTGCTTGTTGCACCCCCACCACTACAAGTAGATGGTGATGCTAGTATTATGAACTGTTTGTTATAGGTCTCTCCTCTCTAGATAGAAATATATAGAAAGTCTGTTGATTCAACTGCCTCCTTCTCTGCAGCTGCTGCTGCTGCTGCAACTTACAACTCTACCTTACCAACAACACTAGTGACACTGCTATACTGTAGTCAGTAACAACACTGACTGCTTAGTGCACTCTCTCTTCTCCTCCGCCTCTCGTTATTTTCTCTTTGTTACCAATTTATTTTTTGGTCTCTCTCTCTCTCATCAGCTTACCATTATATTTCTCTTGTTAGTCTCATATTTTGAAATAAAAAAATCTAGTGAGTACGTAGTCCTCTAGGACATTTGATATTTGAAGAAGAAAAAAATCTTTTTAAAAAAGTCAAGTATACACAAAACTAGTATTGCTACCTTTGCAAGTAGCTGCTTACTAAGTGACCAGTCAGTTTACTATATTTCCATTACATTTGATCCAGCACACACTGCTAACAAGTGAACTAGAGACCATTATGCTTGTTGCATTTGGTTATTTAACTAATGCCTTTTGCTCTACTAGTGTCTCCTACCTTGACTTCTGCCAGGACTTTGCTGATGACCAAAATATTGAGGATGTAAGAAATAGACATGAATCAACATAGGACTTTTTTATTTTATCAAATTGGAAACAGTAGCAGTGTTACCTGAACATCATCAGTTTTGGAAATCCAATGAGAAAAGAAATATATAAAACATACACGCACAATTATTTGTCCCCCCTTCCCCCCACCAGAAACGATTTTTCTCACACATGCCCTACTGAGTTGAGCATATTTTTGACACCTGTTTTGTTCTCAGACAAATTTCTATCGAACCTTTATACCAACATTTGTCACCTACTTTTCTAAACTTGGATAATTACATCTACCTCACTTTTAAATCTTTTATTTTAGGAGGAGGAGGAGTAGCATATTTAAAAAAAAAAAATTATATATGGCCTTGTTTTCAAGGGATTTTCCTCCCTATTTAAGGAATTTCTTACTGACTTCTGGAAGTCAGATGCCCAAGAGAACCAAGTAGAACCAAAGGTGTTCATTTTTGTGGCACATTTTGGCTCTCCAAGATTTGACAACACCTACTGCCTCCTCCTCCTCTTCTCCCCTCCTCACACCCATGACCAAGAGATTTGACTTGTATTAAAATGGTTGCTTTGTACCAATGTCAACACAATGCCATGAACAATAACAATAAGCTGAATCCAAAAGAGAATTCTCCTTGTTTGGATTAGACACGCATTTTTTTTCTTTCTTTTTTTCTTTTTTTTTTTCAATTTGCCTCATGACCTCATGGCAGGCTTTTTATTATGAAGTATATTTCAACATTTGATCTCAAGAAAAGTAAGTTCATTAGTTTTGCTGTTTCTTTTTTTTGATCAGCACTTTGCTAATAACTTTTGTTTATTTGATCCAATTCATGCAGACAGTTTTGTTTCACACTTACATCTGCTATTGACTAACAAATTTTTTAAAAGTAAGCCCCCCACCCACCCATTCTATCAAGAATCCTTTCCTATTGGAGGACGTGGCTTCAATCAAATTTCTTCTTCACAATGAACTTGCAACAACTTTGTTCATCTTGGGGGGATTAGAGTACTTTTATTTATTTGAAAAACCTTTTTTACACTTGCTTTTACTTGCCAAATCAGATGATCCCCCCCTCCCCCCGAACAATTTTATCTTTGTCTCTTTCCTTTTAATTGTGCAATGATTTTTTTTTCTCATTAAAGTTTAACTAATCTCATTTTTACTATTATGGTAAAATTAAAGGTTTTTATGCAACTCAGAAAACTAAAGTTAGAAATAGGTAATTGGCATGTGATTTTAAATTAATACATAAGAAAAACCTTCATGGCTGATATTTACTAGAACCACATTGTCCATTACTGGTGAGTCCTTGTCAGAATAATAAGATAATTGCAATATCTAATTTGGAATTTTACTGCTTTGTTTTTGATAGAATCAAAATACTTAGGTATGTGCCTCTGCCTTGTATATGAAGATGTCTTTTTTTTTTTTTTTTTCTTCCTCTTTTTCTTTATCATAGCCCTTCCCACATCCACCCCAGGTATATCTGTTTATATCCAGTGCTGCATGGCCCTCTTTGTTTTGGGTAGAGATAAGATGATTCATATATTTCTGTTATATAATTTAATTTTGCCTTTCTCAACTTGAAGGATTTTGGCTCCCTGCCCATCATATTGAAGCTCTTCTTTGTTATGAAGGTTTTGTTGTTAAAATTTAAAGAAATTTTCTCTTTACTCGCTTGTTTTGGCAAATTAAAATTTTATATTATGAATTATTGAATACATTAGTTTGTTTACATTAAAAGAGATGGCTTTATTCCATTTTGAGTTTGTTGTTTGTAAAAAAAAAAAAAAAAAAAAAATCTTTTTTGGGGGGGGTGCCTAAAATTTTCTTATCTTCAATTTTTATATTTCTACTGCAATTATTTTCCAATCACTCATGTTCTCTTTTTCTTTTTCTGGTCCCCCCCCCCACATTCCCTTTGCTCTTTTTTAATGTCAACTTTTGTCTACTCAAGAGCAAAACCTGTTCCAATGCTGACCATCACAACTGCCACTGTCTACCACATTTGCTAGTCAAGTGTCCTTCATCAATTGTTCTTTCCAATTCTTTGTTTTGCCTTTTAAGGATTCTTTTATTAAACAAAACCACATTTGGTTTACCTTTTGCAGGTAAATCTTATTGCAAACTTTGTCTAATTGGACACTTTAAAAAAAAAGTTTGAAAATCTTCACTATTTTGTAGCATCTTTAGATCTTGACTGATTTTTATATTTAAAAAAAAAAAATTAGCCAAATTGACACCTGTTGATTGTTTGGAGCAACTTGAACGGACTTCAGTTTCTATTCATTATTCTACAACTTAAAATATTAAAAAAATAAACTGAAGTTAATATTTTTGTTCCAATAACATCAGAAAATGATCTAGTTTGAATTGCATTTTTATATCTATGATTATAAGAGAAATTCATTCTCTGTCTAACTTTTAAAGTACCTTCCCACCCCTAATCTTACCATATCCATATTATTTTAACATCCACCTGCAAAGATAAGTTACATCAGTACTTGTGTAAATGTCATGAAATTTGTCATTGAAGTTCCTTTCATTCTCTAATTTTATCAAGTTTGTTAATGAGTCTTAAGATCTGGAAACTCCTTCCTCTTCTAAAAAATGTCATGTATATATTGAAAAAGAACAACGCATCTTGTAATTTTAGTTTTCATGGAAGGAAAAAAAACACCCAGCAAAATGCATCATGTCCATTTCTTTACCCAACAATTTTTTTGATGAATGCTATTCCCTAAAATCCACAGAAGAATTCTCAATGAAAATTTATGAGCATCTTGCTAAAAGCTTCACTTTTCCTTTTTACTTTTTTTCAATCCCCCAAATCTTGTTTTCACCATGAAACAAACCCCAAAAAATTGACATTCTTATCTGTTAGAAATATATTATTCAACATCATTTATCAATCTGAATTAAACCGTAACACTGTCTATTAAGGATATTTTGTTATAATCTTTGAATTTAATCACTAAGAGAAAAAAATGATTCTCTTCTTTTTATAATTTTTCAGTTAAAGTAAACTTTTCTTGAAAGTCTTTTAATCAATTTTACAAGCCTGATAAGTAATCATAGATTGGTGAGACAATATTTTCCCATTGCCTGCCTTTTAAATATGTCAAAAAGGAATTAACTATCTTTAGATAGATCTGTGTTCTTCACTTCCTTTGATTTGTATGAATCTTGAGTATATGTAGAATATTTCTTCTCTTTTTTTTTTACTTGTGCACTTGCAGAAAGGCAAACCCAACATGATGCCCACTGAAACCAATTTTTTATTGTACAGTCTAAAAGTAGTTATGATAACTTGTATTATTGTGAAGCTCTAAATGTGTGAGAATTCTATTAAAAAAAAAAAAATCCTTATATCCACTTTGATTTGGCTCAGCTTTCTCTGCCTCCTCCTCCTCTTGTCACATGATTTGAATAAAGACTAAAAATGAGATTGCATAAAACAAGAGATCTCTGGTTCAAACCAAAGTGGTAAATAGGGCTGTAGAATCTGATTATTTGTCTTCATTTAAATATAAGAACTTAACAGAAACAGTGATTTCATTTGAATCTTTCATTTGCTATATTCAACTTTTACAATTCATCATAGTGAATGTCTGTTTTACATTCATGTCTTTTACGATGAGATATGGAATTGGAGTTTTTTTTGTTTTTTTTTTTTACTGGTCATGGGTCAGAAGACCAAAATGACTTTCATTTTATTTGGTTATATATAATGAATTTTATGATGTAAGTTATTGATATGTATGAAGATAGGATGGATATATTGGTTGGGAGCAATTATAGCTAACAAGCTTTACAATGAAGTATGGAAAAGGTCCTGGCCTGATCACTTCCCCAAACTAAATGGCTTTAGTTTTTTCTTCTTCTCAGGAGATTCTTTTTCAAGAGCTTTTCATTGAAAAATTTGAGTCCTTTTTATTTAAGTGGTTGTCTGTGAAATTATTCAGCAACAATTAGGTCAGTATTTTAGTGGAAGCATGTGGGACTAGTTTGGGACAGTTTGAGTTAAGCAAATCTGTATTCACATTCATACACACTCTCTTAAACATCTCCCTTGAGAGAATCATAACACAAAGGAATAGAACTATTTTTCTTTTAAATGGTTTTCATGTAGACATATAGAGCTTGTCACAACATAAAAAATGGTATCAAATTTATCTTGCTAGCTCAATTAGTAACTGAGTTATGATTTTCCGTCTTGTGCTATTGGGCCAGAAGCCCATTTTAACAGTCTATATGTAAAGATGCAGGCTTCAAACAAGTGAAAAATCATTATAAATGCAAGAGGGAACATCACATTCCATCCTAAAAAACAGTGTAAAAATAAAATAGGAATGCAACTTTGACCATTCATATAAATTTCAATTTTGCAGTTAAGTCATTGAAACTTCTTAATGTTTCATAATGTGTTAGAGATTAAGCTATTTTTGTTTTCATGGGAATACATCAATAAAATTCCTTGTTTCATCATTTAAATACAGAAACAAATTTTGATAGGGCAAAAAATAACTTTTTATATAGCATGACACCATGGTCGATCCTGGGTCAAACCTGGTCAGCAGTGACCAGATGATATGACCCTTACCCCATGCCACCTATAGTAGATGATGACTTGGTCCTCAGGGTCATATGACAATGAGTTGATTGCAGAGTCAACCCCCCCATTGGTCAATACTGTCATTGGTTGCCCACGTTGTGTTTCTTTATCACAAAGCTGGTGGGGATCGAGTGTCCTCAGTAATTGAAGTGCTGGTTTGAACCACGTCGAAGCTTTGTTATGAAAGAAAAATAGAAAAGTCCTTGCAGACAAAATAAAAATGAACGATTCTTCAGGTTAATTTTCAATTTGGTTTATGTAGTTCTTTGTATAACACAATTAACCCTTGCCACTAAAATCTCTAGTGTCACTCTGCTTATCAGTGCTAATTCTTGGAACCAGGCTCAAAGTCTCTTGACAACAAGTCACATGGATCTCAATAGCACCTTCATCTGCTCTTCACAGCTCTCTTGTCTCGGATCACCTAAGTGCTTTGCTTATATTGACTTCAGCTTATAACTGGAGTAGTGACTGACATTCTTTGGGAATTTGGGGGTTTCCTAGGCTTCTGTATTGATTTGAACAATTTGAGTTCTTTGTTGTCTGATTCACAATATTATCTCTCCAAATTTAGGAGATACTTCCTAATACTGGTATTGGTTGCAGGTATCGTCACGCCCATATAACTCATTCCTTATTTATGCCTCACACCATTACTTCCAAATGGGTGGAGGTAATTTCTTCTTCTTCTCTCTTAGTATCTCATTTAAGCCCACCACTTTGGCTGTCATTTTGACAAATCTGATTTTTAAGCTGAGTGAGTGAAATGGCAGTCTTAACTTTCTTAATTTTCAACAATGAATTTTATCGCTCCCTTATCTTGTTCATGCATTCAGAGATTTACCAGTTTTTTCCTTTGGCCTGATATTAGCAAACATTTGTCTTCATATCTCTTTTGCTTAATCAGACTTATGAACCTTAAAGGTTCGTTTCTTATCTCAATTTCTTCAAGCAAAAGATAAAAATCCTATTTATCAATTTACATTTCCAAACTCAATGAAGCTACTTCCACTCTTTGATAGGCAGGCATAAATCAGTTTCTCGAGTCTGCCTTCATCTTCAAAATTATTATTCAATTGATCCCCTTCTTTCATTTGGCAATCATGAGGCATGTTTTTGTAACTTTCACTTTAAGTAAGCAGGCATAAATCAATTTCTTTATTTCTGCATTCATTGAATGTACTTTCACTATTCCTTCTCGGCCCTCAGGGGTTGAATCTTCCATATGTCCCTCGATAATATCTTTCCCAAAACCAATAGTCATTCTTTTCAGGTCTCTTTTCTTCTTTCAGTTTATATGCTATTTCATACTTTTAATCCTTTCCATCTGTTTCAGTTCATATTCTAAATTAACCCTTTTCCATTGCCAGTGTCACATTTGAACTTACTGTAAAAAGTATCTGAAAGAGGTACAAGCCTGAAACTTTATTCATTTTGGGATGAGGAATTCAACAAAACAGTTATTTTTGTCCATAATATTAAAACTTTTTCTCCATAAATATATTTCTTTTTTCTTTTCTTTTTTTTTTAAATTTTGTAAATTTATACAATTTATGACTTGCCTAAAAAGGACTGACAACATCAAGACTTTGAAACGTAAAAGGAAAAAAGGAATCACTGATCAATTTTTCAAAAAAATGTTTATTGTAAAGCCTTAAAACTCAATTTTTAAATTTAAAAGAAAACAAAAAACATTGAAATGAGTAAAACTACTATATTTTTATGTGAAAGGAATCACTGGTCAGTTTTTCAAACAAATGCTTACTGCAAAGCCTTACAACTCAAAAAAAAAAAAAAAAAAAGTTAAACTACATTTATTGGAACTGATGAAAGACTTTCTGAGCAGTTTGAATGACCATACTGCACTTCCTCTCCCAATGGTGATTTGCAGTCTGAATTTCTTTATAGGCTTGTATGGCCAATATTTGTAGAACATTTCAGATTCTGCCATCACTTAAAACTGTCATCCCATCTTAAGACAAAAGTTGATTCAACTTGTGCAATGTCATCCCCCAAAGGCAAATTGGAAATAATCGTTTCTACTCTTAATTGGAGCTAGAAACTTTCTTATTGCACTAGTTGGAGATGTAATGTCTGTGACTTGACCAATGTAAAAACTGGAATCGAAGTATACAGCCACTTATTGGCCTTGTCTCTCCTATCTGAAGATCACTTGATATGGTTCTTCTTCATCAGAGTTAGTCAATGGGTCTTAAAGTTAATTTCAATGGCATTTAGTTCATCAACAAAAAAGCATCATGAGAAGATTCTAAAAAGGCTCTTAAGTCATCTTCTTTAGTGGTTAAAATTTTCTTGGCTGTGTTAATTGTTTGTTGAACTTGTTTCATTAATCTTGACTGTTCCATCCTTTTGTGAACCATGCAAAACATTGCTAATAAAAACGTACAATTCTTGTATCACAAAAGAAATGGGGGGGGGGTGAGAAGAGTGCTCCATAACAAAGAGTTTGCAAAGAGAATTTTTTTAAGTCATCCTCTTGTGAGCTCTTTGCCTATTTAAGTGCTTCCCTCATGGTCTACAGAACTGCACTCAGATTACTGGGTGTTACTGCCATACCATTAAGCACCCCCGCTCCCCATCCAACACTGATTTCCATGTTCTTTTCATCACAGTGTTTTTAACTGCATCAGCAAGCAGCCCTTTTGTACATTGCAAAGACTTTGGGGTCTTCTTTAGCCTGCTTGCGTTTTCATTTACAAAACAGCAATCTCTCAGGATGTTTAGTTGATCATCCACTGAACAGAAGATTTTTAAATATTCATCATAAGTTCATGTCAATTTAAAAACCTGTCCTAAAGTAAAATCTCCAGGTATGGAAAACACTAAAAAAAAAAGAAGAAAAAAAACAAACTTGCAATATCAGGAGAAGCAGAAATAAAAAATTATTTAAAATGTTAAAATAATGAACCTAAAATTTTTAAGTTTAACATTCTTTTTTTGAATGGCAACATTTGCTCTTGAATTATTAGGTGTTAAAATGTACTTTTAATTAAAATTTAAAAACTAAAAGTAAAACCTCACCACAAAATAAAACTTTTGGTAGAAAAGTAAAACAAATTATCTTCCAAGAATTATCCTTTTTTTTTTTTTTTTTTTTTTTTTTTTAAGAAAATAAATTTAGAAATTATATATGTAATTTTTACAAATCCATGATAGTAGTTCAACAGAAAAAAACATCCTTTTTATTTTATTTTTTATGAAATGTATCAAGTAATGAAAAATAACTGAATGTTCAATTTAATCTGTGAAATTAAGAGCTAATACCAAAAATTTAGTTAATTAGTAAATATAAAATTTTAATAGACATTTTTAAAATTACAATATTTTACGTACACAAATGCAAGATTTATAAAAAAATAAATTACTTTATCGCTCCCTTATCTTGTTCATGCATTCAGAGATTTACCAGTTTTTTCCTTTGGCCTGATATTAGCAAACATTTGTCTTCATATCTCTTTTGCTTAATCAGACTTATGAACCTTAAAGGTTCGTTTCTTATCTCAATTTCTTCAAGCAAAAGATAAAAATCCTATTTATCAATTTACATTTCCAAACTCAATGAAGCTACTTCCACTCTTTGATAGGCAGGCATAAATCAGTTTCTCGAGTCTGCCTTCATCTTCAAAATTATTATTCAATTGACCCCCTTCTTTCATTTGGCAATCATGAGGCATGTTTTTGTAACTTTCACTTTAAGTAAGCAGGCATAAATCAATTTCTTTATTTCTGCCTTCATCTTCAAAATTATTATTCAATTGACCCCCTTCTTTCATTTGGCAATCATGAGGCATGTTTTTGTAACTTTCACTTTAAGTAAGCAGGCATAAATCAATTTCTTTATTTCTGCATTCATTGAATGTACTTTCACTATTCCTTTATTACAATACTTTATTTCATTTTTTTCGTACACAAATTTTCTTTATTTTTTCATTGAAAAATACGAGATTTATATATGTACATATAAAAATTACATTTTACATACACAAGGTTTTGTTTGTTCTTTTGTTGTTTTTTTTTCTATGGACAAATACAAGTATGTAAGATTCAATTAAAATACTAGTTTATTTTTTAATGCCTATTTACTTACACAATAAGTAATTTACTTTATGCAACTTCAGAATAAACATATAAGAAAAAATTGAAACTCATCTAGAAACTACCATTGATGAAACAAGTCGGATTTAAAAGCTCCAGAGCCTTTAAATCAGATGTCGGTCTGCGCACCCAGCAAATTAAAATTTCAGTAACAGCTGTTTTATATTTGTTCATGCTTCGAGTTTGTTGGACATAGTGATATGAAACCAACTAATCACTAAAGATGAAACCTTGCTCTATAAGAATGTGTATTTTTCATTTTTTAAGAAGTGAATTTCTCTGGCATTTCATCCACTGAAGTTTTCAACTTAGAAATTTTTTGTAAAAAATAATCTCAAATTTTATTTTAAGCCTACCAAATTGACGAGCATCCCCTTTTCTTTAAAATGGGACTATTTTGATATGCATAGGAACACATAACTGAGCACAACAAATTTCAAGACACAAACATAAAATTCTGATTTTTAAAACCTGAAAAAAAAAAAAGGTGCCCATCACTGAAATGTGACTTCATTTAAAGAAACTTGGAATAGAAACTAATTATCACACAACAGAAAGAATTGTATCTTTATAAAGAGAAAACATTAAATTTTCTTTACATACTAATTTTATCAAAATAACTTTAAAAATACTTATTTTCAATTCAACTTGAAGGAAATTTTACTCTTTTGACCCATTTTTGCACTGTAAACTAGGCCGGTTTGGGATACCTACAGTTAATATTGAAGTCACCAACTTGAATTTTGCAACTGAGGAGGGAAAGAGTAGAAAATGGTAAAAGTTTGGAATATATAAACAGGGCCTCTGCAACTGATAACATGAAAATTTTCTTCCATAAAGACTAAACTGATGAACACTAAACTCAAATATATCAGCATCACTGGAATCAGTCAATGACAAGAATCTGGAAACTGTCCACAGCATCAGATACTTGAAAACCCTGCAAGAAGAAAATGAAAAGCTGAAATGCCAGAAACATCACCTTCAGTTTGGGATGATATGCTGCCTTGTCATCATCATCATTCTTATACACAAAGTGAGGAACAAAATTATACAAAAGCCGTTCAGAAAGAAAGGTAGGACAGTTGAGAAACATATCCTAAGTTTTGGATGAGAGCCTGAGAAAGAGCTGGAGCTGGTTGCCAAGTCATTTGTGGCATGTTTATGATTAGCCAGACAATGAGACTGTCATGATTTCATGTTAAAGTCTTCTTGTATCCAGCCTAGCCTAACCGAACATTTGCTGGGATATTTGTATAAATCTGAGGCATGACTTGCATGTTTCACTAGAATATATCTTTACTCAATAATTGTAATGTGTTTGCAGAATCTCCTTAAAAGCATCTTGCATTATGTGCTTTTTAGATCTTTCTGCTTTTCACTTTTCTGTCATTTCCTAATACAATTCATTCTAGTCAGGTTTATTTGACATGCCATCCTCTTGCAAAAAGGTTTCAGTTTATAGCAAACTTAGAATTATCTAAGGTCTCTGGTTGATATTTTCAATGCTATTGATACATTCATGTCAGAGTATTTATAACTTGAGCATTTATATTTCTATAAGAACCCTCCTGATTACAGAGAATATTGGTGTAAAGGGATTATGTCCATCCTTAACTAACTGCTTCAATGTTTTTACAAGACAAACTAAGTATCAATCATTTGTGTGTGTGTTTGATATTTGACTTAGGTGAGTTGTATACCTAATTACCTACCAATATAAAGTCCATTTCCTTGCTTCAAATGGAAGCCATTAATTTAGGACTGAAGCAGTTTTTGTTTGTTTGGTTTTCTTTTTTCTTCTCATGACCAATATATTCTTTTTAGTTCACATTTTATCAACTAAAATTCCTTGATGTAGCCCACTCTTTGATGCAGCAACATTATTTGTTCACTGAACATAGATTCTAAATTAGTAAATTAGTTTTATCTGCTTTCTCTCATCTACATGAAGTGAGAGAAAGTTCTCAGCCCTTCCCAATAAAGAATGATGTAGAGACATGAAATATACAGACTAGGGTTCAACACTCTCTCCCTCGAAGTTCAACACACTTAGCACACATTTTCTCTGACTCTTCTAAAAAGGTTTACTGTTTCTCTGCTGCTATCACTTTCTAATCATTCAAAAATGTCTTCCTTTTTTTCTTTTTTTTTCTTAAGGTTTGAAGAAATTGACATGAAACAAGATGTAGATGAGTGTGTGTGGGGGGGTCTATGCACTCAAACCCCATATTCTTTAAAGTATTCATTGTCTTGCTAGCACTGTGAGGAAATTCATTGTTCTGCAAAAGTGAACCCATTTCTGCAGCTTTCCTCACCATTTTTCTTTCAACAGCACATCTGAAGAGAGTCTGTTGTCAAATTATCTTCCTTATCCTAAAAAAAATTCATGGTCATGACTTTTCCTGCTTGAATTTTATTTGGCCATAGAGAACTTAAGTGTCACCATAGACTGTTGTTTGGCTTTCTCAGTTGTTTCATCAACAATGACAAATTGTTCCTGAAAATTATAAACAGATGGAAATGCTGTAAAATCAACTTAAAAACATCCACTCAGTATTGTTTCTGGTAGGCATTTAAATATTTAATTATAAACTCTCCTCTCATTCCTTGGATATCACAAGTGTCATGACAATTATCAGTCAGATAAAAAAAAATGGGCCATGAATCTGAAGAATTTCAGGAGTTGATGACATAATTGGAGATCTCTCAAATGATGCTGCATTTCAAAATTTCTACACGGGAAGATGCTACACAGCTCAATGAATGCTTCTTACACAATGTTTGCATCACACATTCCGGGGTTATCTTTGGAGTTTTTCTTTTATAGAAACAGGGACTTCATGACTGTCTAGTAATAAACCCTGGAAAATTCTACTGTTGTCATTGACCTGGTTCACTCACTGATCTGAAAACAGATTCCAAAATAAGCACAAAGATGCTGCAAATCTTTCTAGTGGCAAAATAATGGTCAGATTTTGAAAACTTTTCAGCAGCCCTTTTATTTTTCTTAATTTGACATTTAACTTTGATTAGAGCCAATGTGGCTACATTTCTAAAATTCCTTGTAAGGTTAACACTCTCTAACAAAGGCCTGTGAGGATAACTTTTCACTGCAACATTTAGTCAATATTTTTATTGAATCTTTGTTTATAATGTTGTAGCTATTAAACTCTTCAAACTGAGAATGACATTGATTCTCTGAGAATAAAAAGAAAAAATACAATTTATATTTAATTATCTAAAGATTGAGGAACCTAGTGTAACACCAATGTTTGTTTTTCTTTTTTCTTTTTTTTTCAGTCTTTGTCAAACATATGTTTATATCAGTATGTAACCATTAAATATTCAAACCTTGATGGTAATTCTCTTTAAATATTTCTTTAACAAATTCTTTTGAGCCTTTTTGAAAAATATATATTTAGGTGTAGATGGTATTTGAAAAATTTATTAATTTGGTTCAACGTGCAATTACTTGGGTCTTAGTTTCCTTGAAGCTTTTTTTTTCTGCCATGTTTTTATTTCAAGTAAAACATTAGCTGCTTTAAAGTACATCAGTTCATTTTTGAGAAAGTCTTCAGATCCTCTTCATTTTTGCCGCGATACAAATGTCTGCTCCAATTTAATAGAAGCGTTTTGAGCTTTTACCTTAATTTTTCTTTTGTTTTTGTTTCATTGTTATTAATCAATAGATTCAAGTAAACTAAGATACATTAAGCAATTCTATCACCCAAAGAAATATATATATATATATATATCCCTTGAATTTTTAGTTCTCTCCCCATTTGGTTAATAGAAATCTTCTTTTGTGTTTATACTACCATAATCTGTGTGTTGTGGTTTTTTTTCTCTCTCTCTCTCTTCCCCCCCCCCCACGTAAGCCAGTTCTTGAGATCTTTGAGCATTGCTATGGCTAGTTTTTCCTCCAAACTTTTGATCCTTTTCCATGACTTTGTCTTCTTAAATATGCTCAATTTGACTGTTGTATTTTTTTTTACTTCCTATATGGCCATTGATAATTTGGTACTATTTTTGTGTTTGGCTCTCTTCATACATTTTATGCTTCTATGTTTAAAGTCTTTTTATAGATCTTTATAGATATTCTGAGAAAATGTTTTTAATTTTGTTAAAGACATTCATTTATAGCAATTTTTAGCTGACAAAATGATCACTATTCTATGTATTTTCATTTGTTTTAATTCCCTAACCTGAAGGAATTGGATTCTGCTACATAAGAGGGGTGTGGGTCTGGCAGCTTAATATCCTGGTGCCTCTCAAAAGATCATCTACCCTTTGGCAGTATGGCATCCAGAACACTACAAAGTTTCACTCTTCATAATTTGAAATTGGAATTTTCTTTGTTAAACAAGTCATAACAAGTTAACTTTTATAATAAATGAATTCTCACTTCAGTAATTGGCCTCCAAAATTAAAACCCATTCACAGTACTTTTTTTTCTCTCTCTCTGTCTCTCACAATTGAGAAATTAAACAAGTGGTGGGGGGGGGGGTCATTATCTTGTCAGTAATGCAGAGAAGCATAATGGAAAAAATCTTCATTAATTAAAGGAGTCTACTCTTAGAGTTACTTCTATTCTGACAAGTTTCAGTACATTGGTCTATTGATGTGTGATGTCTCTCAGTTCACTTGACACAACCACCCAACTATTTATTATTGCCCAACCTACCGCCCCGCCCCTGCCTCAGCTTTTACTCATTCTCTCTCTCTCTCTCTCTCTCTCTCATATCAGCATGAACATCATAACAGTGCTGGAAATTTGTGGAATGAAAAAAATCCAATCTAATCTTTGTTTTTCCTCTAATGTCTTTAATTTATAAAAAAATCTTTTTGATATTTGTATAGAAATTGTATAACACCAGGAAATCAACGACACTCTTACTTTTTAGCTCCAAAGTTCTCTCTCTCTCTCTCTCACTCACTCACTCACTCACACACACACTTTTCATTAAACTCTTGCTATTACTTTTAAATAAGTTCTCTTCATTTTAGACTTAGTTGCAGGAATTCTGGAATCCTTTCTTGGGATTGAGTCAAGAACTTTCAGCAACTCTTTACACATGGTTTTGGTATATCCTCACTGCTATGTACAACTGTAAAAACATGAAATTATATTTTAGATTGCAGTTCATAGCAAATGTCAATTAACACCAATACATAAAATGCCTTTTCAAAATGACTTCCCCAATTTTTTTTTTTTTTTTTTTTTTTTTTTATAAAGAAAAGATGTCAAGCCTTTTCAATTTTCCATTATAAACTTCTCAGTTTTTAGATAACGTAAATAATTTTCTATTCTCCTGTTTTTTTTACACACAATGAAATATTCCTAATTATTAATTTATATAAAATTATATAACTTAATGTATATCAAATAAACAATTTCTGCCAATAAAGTGCTCGATATTTGACTAGAACAAAAATTATGAAATTCGATATATGATTCGATACTTATGTCGTTTTGTAATTTCTTTTCTGTCATTCTTTGGGACTTTTGACAATGATTGAAAAAAATTACAAGACTCAGTCAACATTGATAAGTATTGAAACTTGTTATATCTGATTCAATAATATGTGTGTGGGTGTGTAATCTGTTAAATCTATTTCCTCAATTAGTTTTACTCTATAAAGTACATTCGTATTGTTCAGTACATACCCTCTTTGTGTGTGAGCATGCACTGGGAAGAGCTCTCTCTCTCTCTCTCTCTCTCTTTTTTTTCCCAATCTTTACTATCTTTCTAGCCATTGACAAAGTAAACACTCTGAAAGTCATCGTCATGTATTTGCAACACTGTTTATTTCATCTTTTTCAACAGATTTTTCTCCATTCTAAAGAAATGTAAAACCAGAATTTTTACATAATGATGAGCATGTTATCAATTGAACCCCTTTTCATTAAGAATAGGCTTTTTATTGACGCCATTCATCACAAAACTTCAGCTCTACTGCATTTCTATAGTTTGGTACGGAGACTTCATTAATTTGTGGCTAGACACAACTTAAAAGTAGTTTATTGATTAATCTTAGTACAATCCTTGTTAAGTGCAGGGAGCGGTGGGGGTTGCGAATCAACATTTGTGTCCTTTCCATTCCACCCCACCCCCCAAACAAATAAAAGATCCTACTGTGATTCTTATAGAAAGCCTCTCTTTTATAGAAAAAGAACTCTGTAGATATAAGTGTTTGATAAAATATTGTGTCAAAAGACTTTTAGAGCGGTTTCATTAGTTACCTCTCTTTGGTGTGACTCGTCCCAATAAAATTTGAATAATTAATTTCTAGGAACTTTTTTATTACTCCCCCCCCCCCCCACAAACAAACAAAAAATTTATATTTACTAAAATTCACACCAAATTCTCCCAGAGAGAGTCCTTTCCATTGCACTCCAATTGGGTTGATCCTTGTGCTTGCCCCAAATGTGGGACACTTATGCATGCTATTTCTAAGTGTGGGGTCTCTATTTGTGATCACCCCAATAAACAAGCCAAACCGTTTTGTTTTTTTTTTTTAATTTTAAAAACGTCTTGTAAGTATGTTGAATATCAACCACACTTATGAAATGTGAATAACTCCCTGATTTTAATAATTTTTCATTCTGAGAGTTGGAGTTCTTGCAAGACCAGCTAAACAAATTTTGATTTAACATTTATAATTTCTTGATGTTAGTTAATATTTGTGATAAGTAACTTTACATTATTTGGTGTGAATGAACAGGAAAGATCCAATTTCTGAACATAACAATAGAAGTGGAAGGATTTGTACAGATCACCTAAATACTAATGGTCAATACCAACAATAGCCAAAATCCTAACCCCCTACCGACAACAGACACCATCGTGTGGTGCTCAAATCTAGTCATTTATATATATGCCCAAGACATCAACATCGATTAGTATGCTCTGCAAATTTTTGTATAAATGAACAAGAAGAAACATGGCATCTTTTTTCTTTTTTCATTCTTTCTTCATCCCATCGCCCAAAGAATAAATACATGTGGGTGTTTTGTCTGACACAGAAAGTAACTACTTGTTTGCTACCCAAAACTTACCTATAATTACTGAAATTATATTATGGCTTCCTTAGTTAATTCTCTGCTTGTAGATTTTTAAAAATAACATTTTTGTGTTTCTAAAACATAACAGGTGAGAACAAATGTGCAATTGAATAAATAGAAAATATCTCTATACTTCCTGATTTAAAAAATTAAGCAAAATTATCAAATAGTAGTAAGAACTTGCTACGACAGCCAAATGTCAACTAAAACCATCTGATATTGGATTTAAAACCTTAAAAAAAATATACCACTTATAGTTGTCATGACTGTGGTGTGGTTGATATAGATGTTGAAATGTTGCTGTCATCTTGTGTTCATAAGTTCAATCACTGACCAAGGTAGTAAAAATCAATAAGGTACAATGAAGAACTGGTATCACAGGGCCAACACATACAAGATATGCCATATCAGCCAATGGCTACCTGAATATGTCCACAGAGTACCTGACCATTATGTCTGTTTTTCTCCGTAACAATCAAATCAAACAAATTTATTACTGAAATTTTTAACTTTGTTTTTTTTTTTTTTCTTAACTCCTATTTATAAACAAAACCTTATTTGCATGCATATGTTTGTAAGAATGTGGAAGAAATTTGTTGTCAGAGGAAAAGATTGAAATAATGGTAGGTGGAAAGTAACTCGGCATTAGAAATTGCTTACAGAATTTTTAGTATCACTGAAATCATGGCAAAAACATTTTTTAAGCAGACAACACTAATAGGGATGTCTTATTTACATGCAGTAACTAAGACCTGAAGACTGTGACTGCAGAATGGAATATGAAGACCTAATGTTAGGTTGGCATGAAGATTGGCCTGAATTATTTGAAGACATCCTCTGGAATGATGAGGCTGTATTCCATGTTGATGGTTTCATCAATTGTCACAACTGCCATTACTAGGCATCATGTGATAACAATCTGAACATGATGGTTGAGAGGATGCAAGCTCGACCAAAAGTGACCAAGTGGTGCAGAATAACGGCAACAAGTTGTCAGCCCATATCTTCTGCATGACACCATGAATATGGACCGCTATTTTCAGGTGCTTAAAAATTACATGTAGCACAGTGTGTCTGGCTGGGATAACATTGGTGACCTGCAGGATGGGGCATCACCATAATGTTCTTACCTTGTGCGTGTGTTTAGACCAGCATTTTCCAGGACGTTGAATGGGACGATGCAAACCTTGTGAATGTCCTCCAAGAAGTCCAGATCTCATTCCATGTGACTTTTACCTATGGGGTTACACAAAAGAGGTGTACAAAACCTTGCACAGTGGAGAACTTACAGACGCGGATTCAGGAGGTTCTCAATGATATCCCACATGACAACCTTCAGAAGGTTGTTCATTCCATCCCTGACTGAGAAACTGGTTGATGCCACTGGTGCTTACATTGAAATAGGAAGATTTACTTTCATTTTCCCATGTAATAAAGAACATATATCATTTGTTTCAACAAATTTATCATTGGAATATGAATTTTATTACCAATTTTTGATGCCTACTTACTTTTCATCCACAAACACACCATCCACCCGCTCACCCCTGTAGATTAAGTGAAAGCAAAATGAGATTTTAATATCCTCTTAAATAAAAAAGGCTTTGAACAACTTAGCAGGATTTACTTTTTCTGTCAGGTCCAGAATTTTTCAGGACCCTATCTCTGGTTTAGGGGGGGGGATGAATGCATGCGTGATATATACATATATTACACATACACAAACGGAAGCATTGTCAACCATTATTAATTTTTTGATTAGTATTTCTTAATTTTGTTTTCCATTTGAGGACAGGAAATAAAGAATAATCCCTTGGTCTGACACATTTCTATTTGTGTCTCTGCTCTGGGAGGCATTTCTTACTAAACTACTCTGATTGAATTATGAGACGCCTGTGGCTGTCAGAAGGATAAAATCTAATCATATCATATCAATTCATTCTTCTTTTTTCTTTTTTTTCTCCCCCCCTCCCCCAATGACAAAATATTTAATGTTATATTTTATATTTACCTACACTTGTAATATTAGTAACAGATGAATTATTGCCAAGCATTATTAATAAATTTAGTCTTATTGTTGGACTTAAAACTGGAATTATTTTCTATGTTCATAGTACAATCCTAAAATTAACAAAATTAATTTAATGGATGGGGAAGTGTCAAATATTCCCAAAACATTTGATCTGTAAACATTTTGTAAATGACAGGTCAGAGGTTGCAGTTTCACTTTCAGGTAAAATTTATTTTGAAAAGTAGGAGTGTGTTTATTGTTTTGACCAAATCATTTTCAGGTTTTCTTCAGTTCCAATAAAGGCAAATCAATAAACAAGCAGACATGAAGGAATGTCGAGAGAGATGAGGAATTTAGGTAACTTGCTTTTTTGGACTTTTAATATTGAAGTATGATGCAACCATTTCTGCAGTTTAAGGAACACTTGAATTGTCATCATTGGCCTGTGTGTGTCTGTCAATGTTTTTGTAGGCTTTGGTTATTTGTCACAGAATTAAGCAGTTTCATTTTACCAGCTTTGTACTGAAGGGCTGTCATTTATTTAAAAAGAACAAAGAATCCACCAACACCCTGCCACCCAAAAATACACTTTTCATTTGTTTTACACACACACACACAGAGAGCAGCCTAGAATCTTCAACTTAAAGGCTGATAGGGAAATAATGATAGAATTTGTAAAAAAAAAAAAAAATGCTTCTACTTGGATTAAAATCCAAGAAGTCAGCCTCCAATTTCTTATTCTTTGATCCTCTTGGACATGTGACAAGGTAATGGATCCTCATAAAATTATCCCTTTTAAATATTTTGAATCCTTTTTCTCTTTCACCCCACCTCGTTTTTTTATCTTACACTGCAGATACATTTTAGTTAAAAAGTTGACCTGATCTTTTACTTTCCTCTCTTGACAGAAACTCCACCCCCTGGATACATTAGTGAGGATGGTGAAAATACAGACAACCAAGGAATGGGTATGAACTTATTTACTTTTTGTTTTGCTTCTCTCTCTCTCTCTCTCTCTCTCTCTCTCTCTATATATATATATATATATATATATATATATATATATATATATATATATATATATATATTATATAAATTTTTTTGCTTTTCTCTAAACATGGTTAATTTTTCTTCCTTGAGGCATATTTTTGACACCAGTTAAAAACTCCATTTATGTTGACAAGGGTCTTATCTCTATCTCATCAAAGTATTGTTTCTTCCCAATAACATATCTTTTTATTTTTCTCAACCTTATAAGATGCCTTCATGCAATACAAGAAGAAAAGATCCTTTCATTCTGATGGTTATGATTTTGTTCAACCAAAATTCTAGTCCTTCCCAAATGGGGAAAAATAAAAAAATTTTTAAACATCCTGGTAAATTTAACTTAATTTTTTTTTCCCTTATTCAGTTTTTAAATGGTTATTGAAATTGATTAAAATTAACCACATGAGAAAAAAAAATCTGTTTATATTTCATATTTCAACTCATGACTGCATTCAAATGTTTTAATATCAATCACTCCCCCACACACACACACTTCTACTTTTAAGTTGTCCATCCAACTTTGTTTCTCTTTATTCACACATTTATTTATTATAGCAAAATAATTAAGCAGTCTCAGGCAATTAGAATAATGAATTCTCAAGAGATTGCAAATGTTATAACATAGTTTTCTTTGTTTATTAAAAATACATTATTGATTAAATTTACAGCATTAAAAAAAATAAATGAATGAAAACCTGTTCTATTCTTGTTTTATTCCCTCGAGTTTATGAATTGATTCTAATGTAATTTTATGGCCAACAAAATCTTTTACTAAGTTTCAGTCGGAAGTCATGTTACTCAGATGAAAACCTGGTTCTGCCTGGGTCTATTTAATGTACAAAGAAAACATTTTCTGCCAATTGGTTGTCTCCCTTTGTTGAAGGAATTGTTTTTCATGAGATTTCAATCTCTTCACTTAGAACTTGTTTAATCAGATCAATTAAGACCATTTTGAATATATCAGTGCCAGAAATGAGATTTCATTTTCTATCCTATTTTTATAGATTTATCTTTTTTTTTTTTTTTTTTTTTTTTTTTAAGCATAATTGCATATACTGTCAAATAATAGAATAATTATGTAACATTTAAAAGTGTGTGAAATACACAAGTTTAGAAAATCTGAAACTGAATCAAGTTCACAAGTTTGGATTATTTCCCTTGAATTTTCAATGGAAAAAGACATTTAAAAAATAAAATAAGTATCAAAGTTTTGATTTTATAAAAAAAAAAATTAAATTTTACAATAAAGTTTTTGTGCAAAATATAAAAATTTAACTTTTTCTGGGATAGAAAGGGAGGGAAGAGCATTCACTCTCTCATCTCAAATATTAAAAAGGTGTATAAACAAACAGACTCAAAGCTATCCCCTGAAATTTGAAAGGTACAAATATTTATTAAAAAGATATAAAACTATGTAACAAAGTACAAACTTTACAAAAAACTGTTGCACAAAAATTTCTTTTCATGTGCCTTATTAAGAACAAGGCAAGATAATGACAAAATTATAGAAACAATTGGCTCTTTTAAAAAAAAAAATTCACAATACAAAATTTTCAAATCATAAAAGAAAACAAAAACCGTTTGTGATACAAAAACTGTTGAAATTAAGAAATTTAATAAAAAGACATGCACCCACTTAATTAGCCAAAATGAAAAAAACCTGTGTATTTCCCTCAAGATTTTCAGGGTAATTTTAAAAATATTTTTTCAATGTTCTGTTTTATTTCTACTTAGTTTCCACATGGTTTGCTTTTCCTTTTCTGCAAGAATCTCCAGAAAATTGGGAAATGTCTTTTGTCAGCATAGTTTTTAAAAATGCTAAAACCTTTCTGTCCTCTACTCTGCTGGCTACATTTGTGCGAGAAAGTCTAAAACTTTCCAAGGCACATGAGGTCCAATCCCTTCTGATGTCTACCTACCTTCCACCACAGCCAGCAGGCTTCATTTCTTCTGCTGTTATCTGCTAACCAGTGTTCTTGAATACACTTGGGAATGGCTCAACGGACATCACCTCTAAATTTATTATGGCAAAAGCCACCTTTTTCACTGGACAAAAATACGAGGGTAATGTTTTCTGAATTTGAAAAATTAATCCTCCACGAGTCCACCATGACAGTTATTTCTGAAAAACACAATTGAGAATGCCAAATATTTGAAACCTGTTAATATTTCCTCTTTTCTGATAGAATCATAGTTAAATAAGTTACACTAAATCCCTGACTTTGTAATTTAGTAGGGTTAGGGCTTGCTTTCTCAATCTCAGTAGACTTTTACCTCAAGAGTAATGGTTAATTATGTAACCTTCTCTTTTAAATTAACAGAGCCCCTGGTATGAAATTCAGAATGCTGAGCAGTCAACAGGCTTAGTTGGAAAGATAAAAATTTTTGAAGTCGTTTTCGTGCTTTTTGACTGTCAAACCTTCTCCCAATTGTGTCTGACTGAATATCAACAAAGATGTTTTCTACTCACTGTTGCAAAATAAATAAAAATAATCCATTTTGCAACAGCTTTTGGGAACCATAACAAAAGGTTTTAGCACTTGCTTGTTTATTTCTATAGAGCTTCTTAGACTATAATTACTCTTGTTTGTATTTGAGACAATTCCACCTTTTTGTACTGAACTTCCTATACTTCTGGCTCAACATAAATTTGATCAGCTTTTTTGCACCAAACAATATTAGCTTTTGACATTAAGTAAGGAAATCCTTCAAAACTTTGAGTCACTTGCTGCTATATTTCAAGTTGATTTCACACACATAAAAATTACTTTTAGGGAAACATTTGATTTTTTTTTTTTTTTTTTTTTTTTTTTTATTATTATTATTATTTAAAGAAGTTTAAAAAAATTTTGTACAACAATTAAAATTAGATTTTTTTTTGCAGTTAACTTCTCTGTTGGTTAAACCTTGTGTTTGTAGTCACCCATTAAACGTTTTTGCCTTCATCTAAAAGCAAAAGATGTAGTTTTGGAAACAATTTGTGAATTCAGTCATAAATCAATTCCTGAAAATTTGTCTCTGGTTGAAACACTTTCTGAAAATCTTATTTTCACCATTTTTAAATTGTCAGTATTTTTTCCCCAAAACATTTTATGGATGCCTGATAAATAAACACTTTAAATTGGTTCAGAGTAACAGTTTTTCTTTGCTGAAGCAATTGATTTGCCAAATAAAATTCAAGTTAGAATAATAAGTTTTGCAAAAACTATTACCAGTCCACACAAATAAAACACTTTATTCTCTGTTGATAGCAAAAATACAACCTAGTCTGACACAAGACTACATTTGAAATTCAGTATATTCAATTAATCATCTCACTTGTTAATAGACCTGATTTTCAAATATATATCAAAGGACTTGCCCCAAATTTTAATGAGCAGGTTTAAAACAAACATCCTTACATTGCATTTATAGCATTTTTCTTCTAAAGTGGCCATTATTCCTTATAATAAATGCCAATAAATTTATAAGAAAATATCTTGAATTCTAGAAATATACCATGTATAATGAAGTTGTCAAATCAAGGTTTTTCGATACATTTAAAGAAAAGTATTTTTTTTTTTTTTTTTTTTTTTTTTCCAAAATAAAACTTTATTGCTGATCAAAATAGTCTACATCTGAGCTGCATTTTTAAATTTTAACACTTCATTGCAGTTTTGGTTATTTATTTTCTTAGATATATTTCCCTACTACAGTTATTATGAATCAGATGTAAATGCCTTTCAACACAACAAAAGATCTTATAAAAACTTCTATTTGCATAATTCTCATCTCTTCACTTTCTTTTCATTCAAAAGAAAATCAATTTAATCCTATTTAGTTTCAATCTCTTTTTGCAATGTAAACATTTGATACTCTGCTGTGTGTACCCCCTCTGAGTTGAAAATCTCAGATATTGGCACTTTTATCTATGTACCACCCACACACCCTTCAGTTTAATTTCAATTATTGAACCAAGGGTATGAAGCCC
Source organism: Acanthosepion pharaonis (assembly GCA_903632075.3). Taxonomy (NCBI): domain Eukaryota; kingdom Metazoa; phylum Mollusca; class Cephalopoda; order Sepiida; family Sepiidae; genus Acanthosepion; species Acanthosepion pharaonis. The sequence continues at coordinate 111,497 of CAHIKZ030000683.1, read as the reverse complement.
ACATCTGCCTCACTTTTGAGCTCTCTATAATTACTTATTCATGAAATTTCTATTTCCATAATTCTCATGTCTTCACTTTGGCTTCATTAGAAAGGAAATCCATTTCACTTCTCCAGTAGAAATCTCTTTACCTTCTGAAATCCCATCATATTTTGGTCCTTTTTCTATTATGACCAGAGGATCACTTCATCCAATTTTACCATTTTCTTTCATGGAAGAAAATGAAAGTTGCTTATTGGAGCAAGAATGTCTTTTATTAATCATGGCTTCCCTTGAAAATCTGAAAAATGTACACTTCTGAAAAAGAGTTTTAAATTTTCATTTTTGTTCTTTATTCACTAGGTTTAAAATTAATTTTATTTGTCAGATGAGTTTCACTTGGCCATTCTTGTTGTTCCTCTTTTGAAACCTTTGCATTCATTTTCTCTCCTCTCCTTTTTTTCTTTTCTTTTTCTTTTTACTTATCTAACACTTTTAATACTTTTAGATCTTTAGGCAATTAACTTAAATGTGTTGGCAAGATGTCTTACAAGTAGTATAAAAGAAATAATTCCTTTTCACTGTGTCTTTGAAATTGTGTAGAGAATTTGAACTCATCAATCTTACATGATTTAAGCCATTTCCATATATATGTTGAATATTCTGTGTGAAGGGTCATAAAACAATTGAGATTGGCCCGAGAGAAAGGATGAATTAGTTATTGGTATTTTATCTTTTAATGATTCCCTGTGTGTTCTTAGATCATTCAGGGGTCATTAAAACATTAAAAGATAAGATACTTGTTTTATGACCCTTCACACAGAATTCTTCGCTGCCAGTTCAAGAAAGAAATTCGAATTACTAACACATAAAAAGAGAATGTCTCATATCAAGAATATTTAACATTGAAAAACATAAAGGAGAAAAAAATGAATTATTTTTAATAATGTGGAAATCTCCACCCTTTACCTGATTACGGCCACGAGACCAGAAACACGTGTAATAAAATTATGGAAAATAAAGCATAATAATTTTTTTTTAAAAATCCACATTACAACCAAAAACATTTGCGGTATCTCTCTTTTTTTTTTAATATACACACTTTTCTCTCGTTGGAACTACTATAACCTCTTCCTTTTATTTATATATATATATATATATATAAACAAACAAACACAGTACCTAGGTTACTGCAGTTTCTCTTTTGGTGAGTAATCATCAAGCCAGGCTCTCCTTCTACAAATAGGGAAGGGGAAGCACTCAAAGCTTACACTGTTCAATATGAAGAACATCTTTTCTTTTTCCTTACCTGGATATTTACTTCATCAAATACTTTTTGGGATGTATGCATCCCAACATCCACTCTTTTATTTAGTAACAAACTTTCATTTGGGGAACAACATCAAAATTGCCAACTTTTTTTTTTCTTGGCACATTTTGCAAAATCTCTTCTTTCCATTTCTCCACACCATCACCCCATCATCTTATTTTGCTCTCTCCCCTCCCCAAATCCTTTTGTTCTTCTTCTCCCACTCCAAGCTTTTACTTTTTCTTACCAGGTTCCACTGTACCTTCAGCTGAATATTCTGCTCACCTTTAATTTTCCAGATGTGCCAAGATAATGGCGCTGTTACAATATTTGACTAAACAGGATTTTCTTTTTTTTAAACATGCACTATATATAAATATATTTCTCATTTCAAGAAAATACTTTTTAAAAAAATTTTTTTGTAGTGTTAAAAGTAAGCACTTTTTTCTTTTTTTTTATTCAGTGCCCTTTTTTCCTATTCATCCTCATTCAATTATGAAATTTGCTTTTTATCTGCAACTATTTCTCAGAATGCACCTCTCTTATTGAAATGCCCATTTTTGAATATGTCCTGCAGTGAAACGTTTGAAGACAAGGTGTAAAGAAGTGAAATTAAGGCCTGAATAAATTTATATAACTCTTTCTAGTCTTTAGTTGAAATGAAAGGTTTTCTTGCGTTTTGAATAAATTTGAAATGCTGACAATTATTGCCAATCATCTTTCCAGCTGATTGGCAAGACAACAGATGCAGAGAAAATGGAATTGAAATTTACACAAAGTAATTATAAAATAGATTCTTTTTTATTTCTTTTCCAATGTCCATTAGTTTGTTTATGTTAAGATCAAATTGTGTTGGAGAATTTTTTGTGGTGTGCAAAAATGAAATTTCTGGGCTATTGATTCTTACAGAGTTTAAATGACTTGGCCATCGTTTCTCATTTGTTTGCAACACCTTATTCATCCTACCCACCCCAAGTTCTTTCCTCACTTGCAATGTCTTTATGGGTGCACATGTTCCAACCTCATATTAATAACTATGCTAGTTGTCAAATGTATTCCATTGTGTCATTGTCCCTTTGGCTCTTGGCCAATTTTGATCAGCTTGTTTCTGCATTGACTGTTCTTTTCTGCTGCTTTTAATGATCACTCCAGCACCCCCCCCCTACACACACATACGCACATGCACGCACACTGTTGGCAAATATTTACCTTTCATCATTTGATGAATAGTCTTTAAAAAAAATATATTTTCCTGGATTTAGTGAAATGATCAGGTGTCATATAGAAGACAGAAATATCTCGCCCTTGCCTTCTTTCTATCAAGCAATTACAATCTTTACATACACAAAGATTATCTAAACTTTAAATTTTATTGTCCTTTCTTCATAACATTTTTTTTTTCTTAGGTTCCTTCACTCTTGGTAATCTCTTGCACTTTAGTGGCCTTATCATCTTCCCTTTGGGATGAAATAATCTTAAAAGCAAAAGAATTTTTTTAAATTCTGATTCTATTCACACTTTGACAGAAATTATTTTCACACTTTGACAAATTCTTTTCAATAAGAAACAATAAGGTTTGATTATTTTTAATATCAATTGATTTATCTGATATATTCACGAATATTTCTTTAAACAAAAAAGCAAAACATTACATTACCATATTTGTCATATTTTGAATTCAGCTGCAGATTTTATGAATGCTGTTAAAGATTTTTGTCTGTCACTTCTTCTCACATCCAAATACGTCATATTTGTTGTTGGACGTTGACCTTTTGAAACTGAGTGGACTGTATACTTGCTGCTGTGTGAAAGTTCCTGTGGCTGGTACACTGTCCAGAGTCATGGGCAGCCAGGGACCAGGGTGGGAGATCCGTAATCATCAGGTGGTCGTGGTTCAACGGGTTAAACCTGTGTGTTTAAATAATTTCAATCTTTCTAAGTTTTAAACAGTATATAGTCTTCAAAATCTTTTCCCAACTCAGTAAAAAATTTAATTACAAAGACCAAGAACAAAAAAGTTATTTGAAGGCAATAAAATATGGGAAGCACAATATCACTTTATTAAAATATTAGAATTTGTTCTATCAAGGCAAGTTTTAATAATATAGCAGAGAGTTGTTGAAATAAGTTGGCAGCAAATGATTTATCATTTCTTTGAACAACTTAATAAAAAAAACCTCTCATTAGTTCAAATTTCAAAAATCTTAACATTTTTTCAACCCTTTGTTGAAAGTATTAGAAATTGTAATTCCTTATCAATTTGCAAAGAACACTTGAACTTAATTATGATTTTCAGTTTATGCAAAAAAAAGCTTTTTACATTCTGATGAGTAGAATTATGTAGAATTGGGAAAGACTTGTCATAATTTTACAGATGCAAAATTGTCTTTTTTCTTTGTAAATGATGGGCAATGGCAGGCAATTGACTAACTTATTCTGCTTAAGTTTCTTTGATTAAATATACAATTATTCATAATGAAATGAGAATGAAAAAGGTTTTGATTTTGTTTCTGCACAAACTGATTGGACTTGTCAGAATGTCTTCAGCTCATCTGGAACTATAAAAAATGTCATTAGCATTAAAAAAAATTTAAAAAATCCCTTTCTTGATGTCTTCCTCTGAAGAAGGCTGATAATATGAAAGAAACATTGTGCCAACATCAGCACAAAGAAATTCAGCTGTCCAAACAGTTTAGAGTGAAGAATATGTTACACTTATTAAAATGTTAATTTCTAAATGTAAGTTGCATATCAATAAACATTCAGGACTCTTCTATTAGCAGCTGTGCTTATCTTACCTAAAGTTTTTGGTGATGATCTTTATGCTGTTTACCAAGTGTTTTCACTTCACAAGATTTAAATTAATTTCATCAAATGGAATCTTTTCCTTTCTAAAATTCAGTTAACAAATCTCTTTAAAACAAATGATTGAACTGAAAATGGTCACCACACTAATAAAAGCAAAATTTTAAAAGTATGTCTTTTTAGTCAACAGAAATGTTTGATTGGAATTCAATTATTGAATCCTTTACACTTTTTATATTTTACATCCTCAATACTATTTCCAAGTAATAAGGAAAAGAAACGGTGTTGGTTTTTTGTTATTCATCATTGGATTCAACCTGTGTCCTTATTTTAATGCAAATGCCTTAGAATTGAATATCAACTTGAAAAAAATAAATACTGACATAATTAACCATTTTCATGATTGATACGCTTAACTTATTGAGCATTTGTTGACTCGAGTTTCTTTTTAGGTCATTTATTTTTTTCATTCTAAATATTTTTTAAAAATCACTTTGACCAAATATCAGCTCTGTATGTTACCCTCTTTTGAAGCCATTTACTTTGATAATAAAGAAATCATTGGCAATTTTTTTTTTTTTTTTTTTTTTAAACAAGTGTAAAAAGAAAAAAAATTAATTGTTAACCCATCCAAAGCATCAAAAAGAATTTGAAAATAAAAGGTCAATGTTTACATTTTTTTCCATATCTTCAATTTTTTTTACTTTATCATCCATTTTGGAATTCTTTTTCTTTTTCTTTTTTTCTTTTTTTGTCATTAGGAAAAAATGATTGAAAAAAATTTCCAACTCGATTTTCTTTGTAAACTTAACCTGATATAGTAATATTGTTTTATCGTACTAAACATGCCTTTTACTGATAAAACCCTTTCAAACCAATGAAGTGTCATGTTGATGTCATAGGAATTTGTTATTTTATTTCTATATCAAAACATCCCAGATTTTAATAATAGAATGAATCTGAAGTATTGGGCAGTTGATTTCTTTCTCTCTCTCCGTATTTAATATCTGTCTTATCAATTAAAATCATTAATGAATGACTAAAGTCTGAAAGATTTTCCATTTTGAACTGATGTTTACTTTTATCAAATTAATAAAAACCATTATTAAAATATCTGTCTGCTCAGATTATTTCCTTTTACTGGTGTAAGTTTGGCATTGCATTGTCAGTTGGATTTTGTAAATTTGCTTTCAATATATAAACTACTCAGTTCTCTGCTGCTACTTTTGGCCAACAGACAGTTAACTGCATTTTGGGATTGTTTTTCATTTTAAATACATTCATTGATTATTTGTTAAAACCTATTTCTCTTATGGTCATTTGCAGTGACTGATTTTTTTTTTTTTTTTTTTTTTTTTGTTCCATACTTATTAAGCAAACCTGTTGAAATTTCTCTCTATATTTTTGCTACATACGCACACAGTAGTTCTAATTTGGATTTAGAGTGAAATGTTCTTTTTGCTTATTTGTCCAAAAACTTATCAAAACTTATTCTGGTTGATTAAAAATGAACTTTTATGATTCATTTCTCTTTGCTGTATTTTAATTGATTTGCTCAAAACAAGAAAACAAAAAGTCAATGACCCAAAATTTAACCATAAGCAAAATGCCTCTGGCTTATTTCCACAAAATGTTTGTTGAAATTGCCTTCTTCATAAGCAAATCATTATCTGTAAATTCAAGCTAAAATGATTAATAATTGTCAATGACAAAATTAAAATTGCTTCCTGTTTTCCTAAAGCTGGTGACTTGTTGATTCTTAGCAACTGAACAAAGCCAAGGTAAGCCATTGTGAAGGTAAAACTCTGCAGAGGAAGAGTTGTTCTCCTTATGTCAGATATTTGATTACGCTTTGACTCAATTGATTAACATAATTGGCTTCTCATTATTCCAGTATCAAAGAATTAAATAGTCTTATTGTTCAAAATCATTTCTAAGTTGTAAATCCTGATGATGACATCCATTCATTTTGTTGGATTTTGCCTAATTGCAATTGAATGTCTCCCTTGATCAAAATTGGAAGTGAATTCTATCACAAGATACATCAGAGGTTGCATTCTTTATTTTTTGTATTACATAAAAGGTGAATCGACAAAATTGTCGTGCTTATAAAATTTGATTTATAAATATTCACCAAACCATGAGTTTCATTTTTGAAACCCATCAATGAGGAACGTCTTGTTCAGCCATTAATTTTAGGTGGGAGAAATATATATCCTCCTTCAGAAGAAATAAAAACAGTAATATCGCCATGCTCTTATTAGAAAGAAAATATTTGGGGTTCAGCCCATTGCTTTAAAAAATATTTGTAATCTTTTTTTTCCTGTTAATGTCGTACACAAAGAATGTTGCCTTCTGAATTAGCAAAAACATCCCACCAAAATATATCTACCTAATAATTAGATCTGAACACTCGAAAAAAAAAAATATATATATATATATATATATGTGAGAGAGAGAGTTATATGTAGAATAGAACGACTTCATCTGTTCTTTTCAGTTGTGTGTCTGTAGATAATGATATAAGTTGTCAAGTGATTGAAGATTGAATTGAAAACTATTTTTCTTCTTCACATCCCCCCCCCCGGAAGTTGGATAAGATTTCCTTTCATTTGAATGTCTTCTGAGTGATATTACAAAATAAGACTTTGCAAAACTTTTTCTCTGCATAGAATTAAAGTATCTTTGTTTTCAATTATTTCTAATTTTGGCAAACACTGAATCTGAAATAAAATGTGCTTTTTTTTTTTTTTTTTATCTTTTTTTTTTCTTTTTTTTTTTTTTTTCCTCTCTGTCTTTGATAGATGGCGTTGATTTATCTCCCAGTCCTCCTATAGGTAAGTAGACATGAACAAATCAGGCTAATGACTCAATTTGTACATCTGCTGCTACTGCTATAGCAATGGACATTGCAATTGGTGATGTTGTGCTTGTGACATTATTATTATTATTGCTGCTTTTTTTTTTTTCTTTCTTTTTTTTTCCTTCTTTTTCTGTCTGGTTTCTCCCCCTCCTGTGCTTTTATTACTACATGCACTACAATCTGCTGCTGCTGCTGCTGCTCATCACTAAATCTATGCTTGATTTTCTTTCTTCCCTGATAATCCTTTTGCTTATTTTCAACTTTCTTCTCCATAGTTTTTCATTTTCTTTTCCCTTTCCTCTATTCACTGTTTATTCAGAGTGCAGAGGTCATGGGTTAGTCTCTTAAGCCAATTCAAGTCTCACCAAATAAATGCGTAGTCCAGTGTCATCTTAATCATCGAAGCTTACTAAATTTTTTTTTTTTTTTCTCTATCTCTCTGTCACACTCTTTCCCCTCAGCTGCAAAAGATTTGACTTGTAGCCCATTTTTCTTGCAGTCTCGGTGTGATTTTTCTCTTTGGAAATTGTCTCACAAGCACATGTGTTTCCTCAGTGCAGAACCAAGGCACAAACCCCTTTGCTTCTGTTCATGCACGTGCACACGTGTGTCTGTGTGTGTTGCAATAGGATTGTCACACAGTTTTGTATATGACTTAGATGTTGACAATTAGTCGTTCTCCATGTGTGTAGCCAGTTTTTTTGCTCAATCCATGTCTGAGAGCCAACACTGCAGTAGCAGCAAGGAAACTACTCAGCACCAGTTTATTCAGCCATTATCACAATTATTACTGTGACCAACACCACCACTACTATGACTACTCGTTATAGACTTCATTTTGCCTTGGACATGTCAACCTTGAAAACATCATTACCTGTCATCACTCTTTCTCACCATGATGTTTTTGTTTCAACATCCAGGTAATAAGAGTGAGACTTATTAACTTGTTTTAAACTCTCTCTCTCTCCCCTCCATTTTTAGGTCACAAAAAGTTGCCTCTCTCTCTCTCTCTCTCTCTCTCTCTCTCTCTCTCTCTCTCTCGTGGGTGAGATAACTTATTTATCTACTTATTTATTTTTAATCTTTTCTCACATTTAAAACTTGCTACCTTGCGATTTTTCTGCATTATTATTCAGCCAATCGGGTGGGGTATTTTTTCTTTCTTTTTTTTTTCTTTCTTTTTTTTTTCTTCTTTTTTTTCTTTTTTTTTTCTTTTTTTTTTTCTCCCCCCCCTTCGGCATGTAGTATGACTTTCTTTTTAAAAAAAACTAGCGTATTGATGGAAGAAAGGGATAAACAGCATCTTGCTTACATTCACACTTTAATTTTGTCATTAAGATAATCTCAAAAACTTTTCTCTTTCACATTTCCTTGCATGATGTTTGTAAATATGTTTGTGTATTTATAAAATTCCTAATTTCTCTTTGATTTTTACTTGATTGTCCAATTTCTAACTTTTATAAGACTTTTTCTCTTAACCTTTTCCTCTTTTTTTTTTTTTTTTTTTTTTTTTTTCACCCCTCCCATCTTTTTTTAGTGGTTGGGAGTAGACAAATATAAATGTCATGTTTATTTCTTATGCCTGTAGAAAGCAACAACAGTAGAATGTTGTGCCTTGCTTATCAAATTGCATACTTTTGCTTTATTTTTAAAGAGATAGTCATTTAAAAAATATAATGAATAAAAAATTTCTTTCTATTTCAAAAGCAAACAATTTTCACACTTCTTTTGTACTTTCCTTTATAAATGTTGATGAGAAATTGCAGCACACATATATATATATATATATATATCCCAAGCCAATACCTAAGGTTTAAAATGAATCTTTAAAAATGAAAGATCTTGAAACTTTTATTTTAGTTTTAATTTAAATTTAATATTTACTAATTAGCAAAATACTTTGCTGCATTTCAGAACTAGAGTGTATTTTTTCTTTTTCTAATTTGCTAAAAATCACTGATTTTAGTCACCAGTCTGCACAATGTAATTCTCTTTATTAAAAAATCTTTCAAAAATAAAATATAGTTTTTTGAAACTTTATTTGCTGATTTAACGTTTAATTTATCTGATTTGAAACAAATATTATTTACTTGTAGTTTAAAATATTCCAGAAATGCATTTTTAAACATGGAGGTATGCGTTTACTTAAGGTGTTGACAGCTTTGGAAATTTAACTAATTTTTTTTCACAGGTGGTGGGTGCATATCTGTAAAAATCGTTACGTTTATACAGACACATAAAAAACATTTCAAAATCTTTTTTAAAATACTGGAGGTCACTGAATTGTAGTAAGCTTTTCCAACCTATGATTAGTAAATATGCTTTTTATTTAATAACAATATCACTTAACCCATACAAATTAATACAGAATTTTAAGATTTAAAACATAAATTATTCTAATTAAAATTTTTTAAAAATGGAAACAATTCTTGTAAAAATTCATTATTTATTGAAAAAATTATTTTTCTTAAGATTATAGTCTCCATAATATATCTTATTCATAAAAAAAAATTAAAAGCTTTTCCAATTAAATAATGTTTTAGCTTTATTTTTATTTTACAATTCAGAGCAGATTTACTATAACTGAGGATCCTGTTTAACAAACAAAAAAGAAGAAAAAATTCTAAAATGATTTCATTCATTTGTAAATATGTCCTGAAAGTTTTATTAAAATCTGATAATTTGATTAATCAAAAAATCCTTTGGTCTTTCCTCCTAATAATAACAAAGATTTTAATTATAAAACTTTGTTTTTATTAAGTTTGAAGCATTTTTTTTCATCATGTAGGTTCTTTTTTTTTTTTTTTTTTTTTTGCACAATTTTGGACCTGTGTGTGTGCATGTGCACACATACACACTTTAAAATTTTATAAAGTTAGGGGAAAGAGTGCTCAGCATTAGAGATGGTGCTTGTGGATATAAACAATGTCAGCACTGGAATAAACATCAAAAGGTTACTGTTAGTTTCCTACCTCAAAGCAATATTCAAACCCTGTGCTGATAGTCATTATGCAGTGTTGATTCCAACATTCATTCGTTCTCTCACACACACACACACATATATATATATATATATATATATAAAAAGTGAAAATGACAATGTGGAAAAGCTATGAATGACACATTTTGCCAAGAGCATCTGCTTCTTCAAGTTTGAATGAAAGGCAAGAGAGTATGAAAGCAAATATGCTTTGGTATCTCTGTGGATAAATGGAGACTGTAAATCAAATTACCTTATCACATCCAATGACCAGACATCAGAGGATGCCTGTTATATACATACAAAGTGCGATAGGTAAATTGTCGCCCTTTTATATGACTACACAGTATAGTAGGCTCAGTTGGGACACCACCCGTGAGAAAAAGATCACCATGACACAATTTACTCTACCAGGAATTTTAGATTGGCAAGCTGTAATGCTTGGCATTTGCACCAGAAACTCCAATACAAAGATTTCAGTATGTTTGAATGTCAATCTGAGGGCAATGCAGAGGATTCAGAAAGAGTTTGATGAGTCTAATGGTGATTATGAAGGTGTTTCGAATGATCACTAGTGATGGCAATGTTGTGCCTCCATTCATCTTCCCACAGGGACTCAACACAAAATCCTAAATCAAGTGCCTTAAGATAGTGCTGCCCTGCGCCAAGAGGATGGCTGCTGGAAGACCCTATGTCTGGCAATAGGACTCTGCACCATACCACACAAGCAGGAGAACCCAGTCATGCCTGTCAGGCAATTTATGTGACCACAATTCTCCAGATTGTAACCCCCTTGATTATTATGTGTAGGGCACAGTTGAGTGAGAGAGTCTCAAAAACTCCTTGTAACACCAAAGATGAACTGAAGACAAGGATTATGGCAGCATTCATCTACTTAAACAAGGAGACTGTCCAGAAGAGTTGCAGAAGATTCTGAAGTTATTTAGAGGACTGCTTAAAGCCAAAGGCATTTTTTTTATTTTTTTATTTCAAGATATTTTTGCGTAATTTTGGTAAATATGTCTGTTAAAATGAGATGCCAGTTTTATTTTCATTTTTGCGTAATTTAGACGACAATTTATCCATCGCACCCTCCCTCTCCATATATATATATATATATATATATATATATATATATATATATATATATATAGTCATCCACAGACAGACTGTTTCGCTGTATCACAGCTCATCAGTGTGGCTAGACGTCCGGTTGCCTCTAGCTAGGATCAAAACCCAATTGAATTGGCATCAGTCGGGGATTCTACCACTAAGCCATTGCTGCACAGCAGGGATGAAGGTGAATTTAAGCGTATTTATTTTTAGATAACCACACAGTGACTGAGAGAACTCTATTCGATTTACCAAAGAGTCTTGCATTATTAGCCATAATAGTCACTGTTTAAAACCCCACACTTCTTCCCCAGAGAGCTCAACCGATAATTAATTTTTCAGGAGCATATATATTGTCATCCACAATATATATAAAGATCAGTCAATTCCACTACGTTGGTTTCACTATTTCGGTATTGTTAGGTGGTTTGTATCAATTCGCAAAATTTTTTTTCAAAATTTGTATCTGCAATTATTTCTACTCAATAGCTTCTGAATAATTTGAAACATAGCCATTAACGCCCACCCAATAAGCATTAAGATAATACAATAGACCTTCTACCCACAATGCACCACTGACCAGCATATATCAATAGTTGTACCAAAATGCAACACACATGGCCAAAGATTTTGTTTAAGCATGAAACAGTCACCGCTGGTTGTTGACCTCAATGTCTACTTTTATATTTATATTCGCTCTATACCTGGTATGAAGTGCTTTAACACATAAATATAGCAAACCTTAAAACTATATTTTTGTCATATATTCAGCAGACTAAAAGTAGGTCTATTTTTTTTTTTTCCTTCTTTTTCCTCTCTATATAATAAGCCATGCAATTGTTTACAAAGAATAAATTTACAACAATGTTTGCTAGTTTGGCAAAATTTAAATCTCTTTAAGAAAGTAGCTGTTGTGACTAAAGATAATTATAAATTTAATAAGTTTGATTAGTATTTTGTTTTGTTTTTTCTTTAACCCATTTAATAAATAAACCAACAACAGTGAAATTATATCTGAGTGCATTTTATTCTCTTTAAATGTTAATCTTATTGTGTGCAGATTTTACAAGTATATGTCATTAAGAAGAGGGTAACAATTTGACATTACAGTCTTTCTGTATAAGATAACTTTAAAAGATTTGTTTTTTAATGTTAATCTGATTGAACATCATCTCAGATAGAAACGACGACCAAATGCTTTTTCTTTTTTTTAAACAACACTACCCATGTGAATGAAACTATCTGCAATTTCATTTGCTCTAGCTTAAGAGGTGGATGTTGTTTTGGTCTTAAAATTTTTAAAAAATTGTATATTATTTTGACTGTTGTTAATTACTAAATCATATGTAAAATATCATATTAAATCATATATGAAAATTTATATTGTTAACAAATTACCTAAATCACATGTCAAACAGCATCTTTTCACTTTCAACTACCCACTAATTTATTTATTGCTATTTACTTTCATCTTTAAGTGTTGAACAAAATATTTCAAATATTTTTGTTTGTTTTTTTTTTTTTTAATTTATTTTCTAATAAATTGCTACTTTTTTTTCTTTTTTCTTAAAGAAACTTAAGGTACGTAAAACATGGTTATAGAATTGATGCTTCAGCCAATTAAGATATGCGTCATTTCTTATTTGATATTGAAGAAATCAAACTCTTTTTTTTCTTTTTTTTCCTTTTTTAAAAAAAAAAAATATTGGTTATTGAAATGTGATAGTGTTCAGTTCTTAAATAAGATCTTATAAATTACAGATAGCAGAATACGATGTTCAAAGTGATATAGAATAGAACTTTATGGTTAAACTTGGTTGACTTCTACTGGTTAATGTTTATATTGTAAACAGTAAGGTGGTGTCATGAGAAAGGCCAGCACCCATCTGGAGGGTTATTCTTTATTTTGGAGTCCTACTTTTCACTTAAAAAATAAATAAATAATACGATAAAATGCAAATGAAATAAGATGACAAAAAAAATGAACTGACATAATAATAACTTTAATGCCAGAAATCCATCAAATACAAGCAGAATTTTTTCTTTGTCTTCTTTCTCATCTACACATTTCAAATTGGGAAGTTAAGACCTTGTTACCTTATAGAGATTGCTATTCATTATCAAAATTCATCTAAAATTCCCAAAAATCAATGATATCGTTTTCTTTTTTTTTCTTTAGAAATATAAAAACAGAAGTTATATTCTCTGTTTAAATATCTCAAATTTTTAACAGAAAAAAATTTTATTGAAAATAGAAAGGCATATCTAACCGTGGTAACTTGTTTTGGGGGTGCAAATTGACATTTATGTCAATGTAACAACAGCTGACGTGAGGGGAAGTTATCTGATGGGAGGGTAGAAATGACAGTATTTTCAAATTTTAAGTGAACCAGCTTATTTAACTATACAGTAATTTTTAAAAATTAAATAATTTCAAAAGTAATATTTTTATTGATTTTTTTTTTTGTACTTTTTTAATAAAGATTATGTCCAAACCTGCATTATTTCCATCCTTAAAATTGAAACTAAGAAAGGAAATAATTAACAATTACATTATGTCTCTCACTAAAAAACAATAAATTACATATAAAAAATTAAATTAAAATATTTAGTGAAATAGGATCTAAAAAAAGAAAATTAAAAATTTTGAGAATGGATGATGTTGCTTAGACAGATTTTAACATGTTCATTTTTATGAAAACTGCTTTTTTGCTATCAGGGGAGACAACTCTTAAAACATGTGACATTTATGCCTCAAACATCCATCCACGTATTTGGAAAAAAAATAGTTAAGTTTTTTTGCATACTCATAAATATTTTAAAAATACCTGTGTATCACAGATTGTAATAAGTTTTCAAATTTTATGATCTGTAAAAATAGATCTACTTAACAGTATTTCCTAAATAACACGGAATGAAAATTAATTTTAAAATATTTAACGCATTTATCACATTTAGTATTTAAAATTGAAAAAAAAGAAAACAATTCTTGTAAAAATGCATTTTTCATCAGAAAAATATTTTGGCTTCAGACAATGTACTTAAAATGTATTATTCATAAAAGCCATTACAAGCTTTTCTAATTAAATTATGTCTTAGTTTTATTGGGGTTTGTATATTACAATTCAGAGCTAAATTTTGGGTAGCTGTGTATTTTAATTTTACAAAAAATCAATGATTTATATTCTTTAAAGTCTTCTGCTTATAACTAATATAATCACTAAAAAAAAAACACACCATCAAATTTCTCGAGTTTTCATAAAATTAACAGGTGGCGGTAATATTTAAAAAAAAAAAAAAAAAAAAAAAATACCATGACTTTCTAAAAAAATAAAAAATTTAAACTCAAATAATTTAATTCATTTGAGAACAAGTCCTGAAAGTTTCATTAAAATATGACAATTATTTGATTTTTATGAGAATTTGCAAATCAGTGAGTTTTTTGCCGCAGCATAGCCCAAAGGTGCTAAAACACTAATGGTAAATATTGCATAGACCACTGGCATAAAAAAAAAAAAATACTTAACCAAAATTTGGAATGTGCTAGAAAGTATGAAAAAAATTAATAAATAATCAAAAAACACTTTGGTCTTTTCTAATAGTAACAAGCATTTTGACAATAAAAGCTTAGGAAAATGTGTATAGCAATAGATGAGCATGCTAATAAATAATATTAGTTTCACACAAGGTCATAAATATAGATCATTTACTGAAGAACAAACTCCTTATTGTTGTAATGGTGTTCAAGAATAGATTACTAGCCACTGTTCCATAGTAAGGTGACGAGATTTCTCAAATTATTCTCTGAAAACACAAACTATTTCTGCCTTCTGAATCAGTTACATTTTTATCATCTGAAGTATTTTAACAAAATTATTCAGTTGATGACTGAAAGGGAAGCTATTAACATAACCTATTACCTCCTATTACGTTTGTTTTGTTGTTTTTTGTTTTGTTTTTTTCATTTCATAATTTGAGTTTAGCTGTGAGACCGTTTGTGTGTTTATTATAAAATGAAAGTTGCTTTCCTATTCATTTCCTTTCAATGCTATATAATCTAAATTGAATGTATGTGTAATTCATTTGCTTGACTATCATTGCTGGTAGAATTGTTTTAGTGTTCTGGTGTCTGCAGTTAAGGGAAAAAAATGAACTTCTCCTTATAACCATCTTGCTTTTCGCACACATTTGTTTAAACGGTATATCTGGAATTGAATCAATATTGCATAAGTTATAGATTAGAATTGAATTCTTTTTTTTAGACTTAGATTAATCTGGTACAATTGATCGGTGATAGGAGATCCAACCTGCTCCAACAGTAAATTGGGATCTGCAAGACAAAATTGACTTCAGGCACAATCTTCAAGATTCTTCTTAAATAATGAACTTTACTACTTTTTTTTTTTTTTTTTTTTTTTTTTTTTTAAGATGTATTCTCATTTTTGCACAGAACTTGACATTAGTCCAAGAATTCTTTGGCTGTTGCATGTAGTCTTAATGAATCTGATGTCATTACATCTGTCGGGCCATATTCTACTTGAGTCTTGTATCACACATCTTGGAATTTAAGGATCATTAATTGAAGTTGTTACACAAATTGTTTGACCCTTCTGATCTTCATGATGTTAATTTCTTCCTCTCTTTAAATATAGTAATTGTTGTTGACATTTTCCCCTTCTGTTCATAGAAGAAGGGTTATGAGCAAATATGGTGCAGAAAAACTATCCCACCTGTGTTTTGGCTTTGGTGCCCATCTACTTCAGACTTAATTCCATTCCAAGGTTGCTATGGATACACAGGTTCACTCACTCACTCACACATATATATATATATATATATATATATATATATATATATATATATATATAATGGATTCTTGCATCATGAGCCAACACATGAATATTCTATTGTTCTATTGATATGTTACCGACAAGTCCTTTCATGAGAGTAGAGTCCAATTCTAGAGCCACAAGCCCTACTGTAAATGCTTCATTGATAAAATGGGTTCTGAATGTTACTGTTGGTCTTCTCAATTTCTGTCTGCCTTGTGGTCTGTGGCTGTACTATAATTCACTGAAGAAGATTGCTTTGGGAATTCTTGAGTCTTCCATCCGACATACGTGCCCCACCCAACGAAGCTGTACCTTGATTATCTGGCTTTCTATGCTGGGTACAACACATCCTTCTAGGACCTCGAAATTGTAGACTTTATCTTGCTATTTAATTCTGCAGATAGATCACAGGCAGCGTTGCTGGAATTGCTTGAGAAGTTTAATATGGCGCAATTTTGCAACCATGCAAAAGCGTGTTGAGAACTGCAGCCTTGTAAACATTGATTTTGGTTCTCAGTCTCACACCATGTTCATCCCATAGCCTACATCTAAGCATTCCAAAGAAACTGCTTGCTCTCAAAATCCATTGTGTGACCTCATCTTCTATATTCATTGAGTTTGACAAAATTCTTCCTAGATATCAGAAATTCTCTACTGACTTTAGAGGAATGGTGTTGATATAAGCAAGGGGGTTGGTGTAGCTCTTGTCAGGAGCTGGTTTCTACATGACTTTGATCTTCTTCATGTTGATATTTAAGCCAAATCTTTCTAACACCCGAGCAAACATGGATGTTATCAACTGGATTTTTTTCCAGGGAGTGGGCCACAAGGATGCAGTCGTCAGCATAAAGTAGCTCCTGGATCAACAACCGAAAGGTTCATCCCAGTAGTCCGGTCCTTTCACGAGGTGATGCTGGCCAGAGTACAGGATTGCAGGGAATCATCTGATCAATTCACTGTTACCAATGACACCAAACAAGGCTGTGTCTTTACCCCAACCCCATTCTCTATCGTTTTCTCTATTATGCTACTTGATGCATTCCATGACCTAGACAAGGGGGGGGGGTCTACATAAATTTCCAGTCAGACATGGATCTGTTCAACTTCAGACGACTTCAAGCCTGTACAAAGACTCTGACAATGCTTATCCATGAGCTACTTTATGCCGAGATATATGTCCCTCCCCCCACCCAAACTGACATTCATTAGACATGGCACGTGGAACTAGAACAGTCTACCCCAGTGAGCGAAATAAATGGTTCAGTTCAACATTCCAACCACCTGAAGAAGGTTGGAGCGTACAACGGCCAAAACGTTGTAATACATATGGTGACAAAGATGAGGACAATAGTCCAAATAATGTAAATAGTTCTACTTTTAAATATATTTTTAATAATCTGTTTTTTCTGTAGGTCTTTATCTGTTAGAATGTATCATAAACTACAAAATTTATTGCATTGTGTTTGTCACTTGAAATGTCCTTTCATTTTTGCATATCTTCAAGATTTGGCATTTTGACGGAAGAAAATAAAGATTTAATTCCTTATTAAATTTTGAAATGACTAACTATCTACGTGGGATTTTGTCTGGGTGTTTTTTTTGTTTTTTTTTTTTTACTGGTATATACTTTGTTTTTAGGTGAAATGAGAAATCTAACACTCATTTAATTAAAAAGAAATACATGTCTATTTCTGAGTAGCCTGTATTTCAGTTTGGAAAATGTATTTAATTAAGAAATGAAACCTTGGTATTTTTTTTTTTAATCCACAGTGAAAAATAATTAATAAGATACTTCATTTTGACAATGTCTCAGAGCTTATGAGAAAATGCTTTTAGTAACACTCATTGGTTTGGGATCAGCTCAAATGAACCCCAATGATCAAATCACTTGTTGAGATGTTATTGATCTACAAAGTGGGATGAGCAGGTGATTTTACTGGGGAAACTTCTTAATCATTTTACACTCTCTGGCATTCATTATCAGATTTATGGAAAATACATAAATCATTACTCAAAGCATAGAATAGAAAAGTATATAAACTTTTGGTTTACAAATGAGTGTCATATATATATATATATATATATATATATAGATAGATATAGTATTGTGAGGAATTAATTGGGACAGTGACTTCAATAAAATAGAAAAACGACATATCAAATTATCTATATTTTTTCCAAAAAGCTCTACACAACTGTTCTAAAATGTCACAAATCATTATTTTGTATGTTTACCTCTACTTTTAATGTGTATTTGGAGATGTTTTAGTATAGATTCAGCCAGTTTCAGATGCATGTTGCCCAATTCTTCATTGTAATACTGTATCTGAATGACTGCACTGATTAGCTTCTCCATGGTGCTACAGTTGTTTTATCAATCATTGCTTACACAATACTCCACAATTTTTCAATGGGGTTCAGGAAAAGGGGAATTTCCTAGCCAGACTAACACTTTTACACCCTTGATTTGAAAAGAATTTCTTATTTTTTTTATTTTTTTTTTTTTTAGTGTGTGGCAGGTGGCATTGTCTTGCTGAAACACACCATCTGGGCAAAATTCCTCCATTGTTGGGATCATATGAACTTTTAAAAGATCTTCATATTTTATGTTATTCCTCATCACCTCAATTATTCTCAATCTACCAAACCCATTTGCACTAAAACTGCCCCAGAACATTTTCTTGTAAACATGTTTTGACTTTTGTCAAATGTGTTCTGTTGTAATAGGAGTGTGCACTCTAATGACTTCATTGTGATTAGGAGTCGTTAAACTATTGACGGCTGTCCAAAGATGGTAGAAAAGAAAAAAAATATATTAAACTGAAGTCACTGTCCCAATTAATTTGCAGTGCTCTCTCTTTTATATATATATATATATATATATATATATATATATGAGAGAGAGAGATATTGGGTTGGCAAGTAAGTTCCGCCATTTTTTTTATTTAAATTTTTTAGAAGGTTTAA
This sequence comes from Acanthosepion pharaonis, assembly GCA_903632075.3. Lineage (NCBI taxonomy): Eukaryota > Metazoa > Mollusca > Cephalopoda > Sepiida > Sepiidae > Acanthosepion > Acanthosepion pharaonis. The sequence continues at coordinate 92,649 of CAHIKZ030000683.1, read as the reverse complement.
TAAAAAATAACAAGTAATTAATCAATATTGTATTCTCCCTTGTTGTTTACAACTTCTTCCCAACATTCAAAAAGATTTTCAATACCTCATTGGTAGAAATCAGTTTCAACTCAAAAAATTCATCCAACCAAACTCTCAATTCTGCATCAGTAGCATTTGAAAGAGGTGGAAATCCATTGGTGCCAAATCGGCAGTGTACAGTGGGTGTGGCAGCACTTCCCAGCTATGCGTTTGAATGGCTTCCTTGGTCATATTGGCAATATGCGGACGAGTGTTATCGTGCAGCAAAAGAACTTCATGTTGCCAATTAGGTCTTTTCTTTTGAATAGCCGTGTTGAGTCATTCCTTATGTTGAACATAGTTCCGTGTTGACCGTTTGGTTCTGTTCAAGCAATTCATAATGGATAATCCCTTCCCAGTCCCACCATACGCACATTATTTTATGCAGATGAAGATCTTGTTTCATGCGCATTGTCACTTGTTTACTGGGGCTAAGCCATTCCTTGCACTGTTTTATATTGATGTACAGGCACCATTGTTCATCGCCAGTAATGATTCAGTAAAGAAATCGTTGCTTGTGTCCATGAGTTAAGCAAGCAAACCAGCGGAGATTATGGCTTGTTGATTTTTGTCACTTGAAGCATGTGGAACTCATACTTCACACTTCTGAACCTTTCCCATTGAGTGAAGATGCTTCTCTATAGCAGTGTGGGAGCATTCCATTTTCTCAGCCAGTTTCCTTGTCATTTGACGAGAATTTTCATACAAAAGTTGGTTTAATCGCTCGTCATCAAACTCAACTGGACAGCCAGAACAAGGTGCATCTTTGAGGTCAAAATTTCCATTTTTGAACTTGGCATACCAATCACAAGCGGTTCTTTCAGCTATGGCATCTTCTCCATACACAGCACAAATGTTGTGAGCAGCTTTTGCAGCTTTAGAACCTTGATTAAAAGGTGTCGAAAATGCTCATTTTTCTTATCTTGACATTTCATTTTAATGATCTGAAAATAAACAGAAATTAACTTAAATTAACTTGAAAAAAAATGATAGATTCCAAAATTTAAAAAAAAAAAAAAAATGGCAGGAACTTAGTTGCCAACCCAATATATTAAAAAACTAATGTAAAGCCTTGAATATTGTGAGCACTAGCCTTAAATAGTGCAGATCCTTGGTGACATGCTTGAAACCTATTGATTTTCTTTCTGTGTATGTACAAAATCTGTACATCAGAATTTTTTTAAAATCCTTTTTTAGTTGGGCTTAGAACATTTCAGCATCATCTTGTCTAATTCAATCTTTCCTTGACCTTCTTACATCCCTTTCTATAACGTATAGAAATCTTTTATATTATGCGCTTTTTGTTTCCGCTGTGGCTAGGATGTCATTTGCTGTGCTTCTGCTGATTTAATATCTATCAAATATACATTGGTTGGTCTCCCCCCCCCCCCACAGTACTTTATTGATAGTTGGGGGTCATAATTATTTAAAATTGTCTATTTTTGCTATGACATACAAGTTAGTTACTACATCTATCTGTTGGCAGGGTGCTGAATTTTGTGTATAGCCTTTGTCAAATTTAGTTAAAGTGTTTCAGTTTCTATTGACAGACCTAGTATCCTTTAATATTTCAGTGATCAGCTTGTCTAGCTGATTTCTTCCCTTCACCAAGTAAACTTTTCATAGAACAGTCATTGTAATGGATACTTGCCAGTCAATGATGTCCTTATTAATAAAAAGGTCTCAGTGTCTAGCCTCTTCATTTTTGTCATCTCATTTTAGAAAAGCCTCTTTTAGCTGATATCATATAGGTTGGTAATAGGGTCATTTCTGAAAATGTCATTAACCTCATTTCCTGTCTCTCTTGTGACAAAGCTTCTACTGCATATGAATATTTTTCATATTTTGCAACATTTTTTTTCTGATGTGTAAAGAAGCTTGTAGTTAATGAAACTAAATTCCTGACTTAATTTTGTTGAATGGTGGAAGTGTAATATGTGTTGTAATGTTGTGTGTGTTAGTTTTAATATTCCATTGGTTATTATCTGGTATTTAAGAAGAAAAAAAGAAAATTATTGGTATTGACAGTAATTTTCCTGAATGAAGCGATTTGTCATGGCATGAAAATTGTATTAAAGGTTTTGACTAGTTCCCTTTTTGAACAGTTGGTTTCTGACAATTTGTTGCATTTCATACTTTGTTGCTGTACAACATTGAAGGTTAGATTCAGCCTTGTTGTTACTTTGATAACAGCACATGTTGCTGTAACATTTTCTCTATGAAAGAAAATCATTTATCATTGTATTTCAGTAAGGAACAATTTGAGCAAACTGAAACAATGGAAAAAATCATGTCAAGTGTAGATGTAAAATTTACATGCAATTTAATGTTTGTGTTTGTATTATCTATAATATCTTTTGTGTCAAACAATTTAAAAATAATGAATTGTCAGTAACTGATGAAAAGGAGTTTGTAATTTGGTTTTGAAAAAATGTATTATTTCTTTTTAAGTCAGATAATTGCAGTTTTAAAAAGTCTTCACAGTTTTCTCCATTTATTCATGAGAGATGTTTTCTTTTTTCTTCTGTGATAATAATAGTTACTGCTGCAAGGCTTAATTTGGTCAGCTTCTCTCATCTATCAGTGTTG
>CAHIKZ030000683.1:0-85000 GCA_903632075.3 Acanthosepion pharaonis | reverse complement strand
CAAAGCATTGAAAACAGAGTACAAACTTGTGTTTATTCAATTACAAATCCTCTACTTACCTCCATCCAGCTTCTGTTTTTATGTCATGTATCTCCAATAGAGGTGTGAGTACATGAAGATCTATGTAGGAGTAATCACTCTCCTATTTTCATTGATTCCAATAAACCATTATCAGAGGAGAGAGAATCCCTAAATGGTAGATCTATGTAGCTTAAATGAGTCTCTATTACTAAGACGTTGCTTATACAAATCAAGATACCACTTGTTCAATACACCATTCTTGCTTTCCCAGCACTTCAAAACATAAATCCGTCTTCCCTCTTCTCACTGCTTCAGCCCTCTTTTATCAGGCTGACACCGCGGTCGACCAACTAATGAGCGTTCTTCGCTTTTATTCTCAGTTACTCAGGTAAATAGCCTCCTCCTGTTCAACCAATCAGCACACGACTTGCTATTGGTTGAAGCATGCCAAACTATACAAAAACCCTTGTTATCACACATACTGCTGGAATGGCTAGACAAGAGAGCAATGCCATTTTCACACAGCAAACTTGCCGATGTCATGTTGAGATAAGACCCTTATTTTCCTATGCACCAGACGCAAGCCACTCTGGCTCGCTTGCTTCTACGGGACTGTTCACCACAATCAATAAGACAAGCTGGCAGACATTCAAAGACCTCTGTCAATCCTTAATTACCAGTAAAATACTCAACCACTGACTTAATTGGTAGCACAAACAATCCCTAAATTCTCTGTCAAGTTAAACGTAAGCCTTGGTTCACTACAAAAGACAGGAAAGGCATTAAAGACCAAAAAGAAACATTTAAAAAGTTTCAACATCAGCCAACAAAAATTAAACTACAGAACTATCAATATGCCCATGCAAAGGCACAAGGCATCATTAAAACCAGTAAAAGAGAATTGTGCAGAAAATATTTATTAAAACTTTACATTAATATCTGAGTGAAGCAAGTGTGGAATATGGTGAGAAAAATATATCTGAGTGAAGCAAGTGTGGAATATGGTGAGAAAAATATATCTGAGTGAAGCAAGTGTGGAATATGGTGAGAAAATATATCTGAGTGAAAAATTATGGAATATGGTGAGAAAAATATATCTGAGTGAAGCAAGTGTGGAATATGGTGAAAAAATATATCTGAGTGAAGCAAGTGTGGAATATGGTGAGAAAAATATATCTGAGTGAAGCAAGGGAATATGGTGAGAAAAAATATATCTGAGTGAAGCAAGTGTGGAATATGGTGAGAAAAATATATCTGAGTGAAGCAAGTGTGGAATATGGTGAGAGAAAAATATATCTGAGGAAATTAGTGTGGAATATGGTGAGAAAAATATATCTGAGTGAAGAAGCAAGATATGTGAGAAAAATATATCTGAGAAAAAAAGTATATCTGAGAAAAAAAAGTCTGTGGAATATGGTGGAATATGAGAAAATATATCTGAGGAAGCAAGTGTGGAATATGGTGAGAAAAATATATCTGAGTGAAGCAAGTGTGGAATATGGTGAGAAAAATATATCTGAGTGAAGCAAGTGTGGAATATGGTGAGAAAAATATATCTGAGTGAAACAAGTGTGGAATATGGTGAGAAAAATATATCTGAGTGAAGCAAGTGTGGAATATGGTGAGAAAAATATCTGAGTGAAGCAAGTGTGGAATATGGTGAGAAAAATATATCTGAGTGAAGCAAGTGTGGAATATGGTGAGAAAAATATATCTGAGTGAAGCAAGTGTGGAATATGGTGAAAAATATATCTGAGTGAAGCAAGTGTGGAATATGAGAAAAAATATATCTGAGTGAAGCAAGTGGGAATATGGTGAGAAAAATATATCTGAGGAAGCAAGTGTGGAATATGGTGAGAAAAATATATCTAGAGTGAAGCAAGTGTGGAATATGGTGAGAAAATATATATCTGAGTGAAGCAAGTGTGGAATATGGTGAGAAAAATATATCTGAGAAGCAAGTGTGGAATATGGTGAAAAAATATATCTGAGGAAAGCAAGTGTGGAATATGGTGAGAAAAATATATCTGAGTGAAGCAAGTGTGGAATATGGTGAGAAAATATATCTGAGTGAAGCAAGTGTGGAATATGGTGAGAAAAAATATATCTGAGTGAAGCAAGTGTGGAATATGGTGAGAAAAATATATCTGAGTGAAGCAAGTGTGGAATATGGTGAGAAAAATATATCTGAGTGAAGCAAGTGTGGAATATGGTGAGAAAAATATATCTGATGAAGCAAGTGTGGAATATGGTGAGAAAAATATATCTGAGTGAAGCAAGTGTGGAATATGGTGAGAAAAATATATCTGAGTGAAGTAAGTGTGGAATATGGTGAGAAAAATATATCTGAGTGAAGCAAGTGTGGAATATGGTGAGAAAAATATATCTGAGTGAAGCAAGTGGGAATATGGTGAGAAAATATATATCTGAGGAAGCAAGTGTGGAATATGGTGAGAAAAAATATATCTGAGTGAAGCAAGTGTGGAATATGGTGAAAAATATATCTGAGTGAAGCAAGTGTGGAATATGGTGAGAAAAATATATCTGAGTGAAAAGTGTGGAATATGGTGAGAAAAATATATCTGAGTGAAGCAAGTGTGGAATATGGTGAGAAAAAATATATCTGATGAAGCAAGTGTGGAATATGGTGAGAAAAATATATCTGAGTGAAGCAAGTGTGGAATATGGTGAGAAAAAATATATCTGAGTGAAGCAAGTGTGGAATATGGTGAAAAATATATATCTGAGGAAGCAAGTGTGGAATATGGTGAGAAAATATATCTGAGTGAAGCAAGTGTGGAATATGGTGAGAAAAATATATCTGAGTGAAGCAAGTGTGGAATATGGTGAGAAAATATATCTGAGTGAAGCAAGTGTGGAATATGGTGAAAAAATATATCTGAGTGAAGCAAGTGTGGAATATGGTGAGAAAAATATATCTGAGTGAAGCAAGTGTGGAATATGGTGAGAAAATATATCTGAGTGAAGCAAGTGTGGAATATGGTGAGAAAAAATATATATCTGGTGAGAAAAATATATCTGTGAAGAATATGGTATGAGAAAAATATATCTGAGTGAAGCAAGTGTGGAATATGGTGAGAAAAATATATCTGAGTGAAGCAAGTGTGGAATATGGTGAGAAAAAATATATCTGAGGAAGCAAGTGGAATATGGTGAGAAAAATATATCTGAGTGAAGTGTGGAATATGGTGAGAAAAAATATATCTGAGTGAAGCAAGTGTGGAATATGGTGAGAAAAATATATCTGAGTGAAGCAAGTGTGGAATATGGTGAGAAAAAATATATCTGAGTGAAGCAAGTGTGGAATATGGTGAGAAAAATATATCTGAGTGAAGCAAGTGTGGAATATGGTGAAAAAATATATCTGAGTGAAGCAAGTGTGGAATATGGTGAGAAAATATATCTGAGTGAAGCAAGTGTGGAATATGGTGAAAAATATATCTGAGTGAAGGTGTGGAATATGGTGAAAAATATATCTGAGTGAAGCAAGTGTGGAATATGGTGAGAAAAATATATGAGTGAAGCAAAATATGGTATATATCTGAGTGAAGCAAGTGTGGAATATGGTGAGAAAATATATCTGAGTGAAGCAAGTGTGGAATATGGTGAGAAAAATATATCTGAGTGAAGCAAGTGTGGAATATGGTGAGAAAAATATATCTATGAAGCAAGTGTGGAATATGAAAAAAATATATCTGAGTGAAGCAAGGTGGAATATGGTGAGAAAAATATATCTGAGTGAAGCAAGTGTGGAATATGGTGAGAAAAATATATCTGAGTGAAGCAAGTGTGGAATATGGTGAGAAAAATATATCTGAGTGAAGCAAGTGTAAATATGGTGAGAAAAATATATCTGAGTGAAGCAAGTGTGGAATATGGTGAGAAAATATATCTGAGTGAAGCAAGTGTGGAATATGGTGAGAAAAATATATCTGAGTGAAGCAAGTGTGGAATATGGTGAGAAAAATATATCTGGAGTGAAGCAAGTGTGAATATGGTGAGAAAATATATCTGAGTGAAGCAAGTGTGGAATATGGTGAGAAAAAATATATCTGAGTGAAGCAAGTGTGGAATATGGAAAAATATATCTGAGTGAAGCAAAAATATGGTGAGAAAAATATATCTGAGTGAAGCAAGTGTGGAATATGGTGAGAAAAATATATCTGAGTGAAGCAAGTGTGGAATATGGTGAGAAAAATATATCTGAGTGAAGCAAGTGTGGAAATATGGTGAGAAAAATATATCTGAGTGAAGCAAGTGTGGAATATGGTGAGAAAAAATATATCTGAGTGAAGCAAGTGTGGAATATGGTGAGAAAAATATATCTGAGTGAAGCAAGTGTGGAATATGGTGAGAAAAATATATCTGAGTGAAGCAAGTGTGGAATATGGTGAGAAAAATATATCTGAGTGAAGCAAGTGTGGAATATGGTGAGAAAAATATATCTGAGTGAAACAAGTGTGGAATATGGTGAGAAAAATATATCTGAGTGAAGCCTGAGTGAAGCAAGTGGTGAGAAAAAAATATATCTGAGTGAAGCAAGTGTGGAATATGGTGAGAAAAATATATCTGATAAGCAAGTGTGGAATATGGTGAGAAAAATATATCTGAGTGAAGCAAGTGTGGAATATGGTGAGAAAAATATATCTGAGTGAAGCAAGTGTGGAATATGGTGAGAAAAATATATCTGAGTGAAGCAAGTGTGGAATATGGTGAGAAAAATATATATCTGAGTGAAGCAAGTGTGGAATATGGTGAGAAAAATATATCTGAGTGAAGGTGTGGAATATGGTGGAGAAAATATATCTGAGTGAAGCAGAAAGAAAAATATATCTGAGTGAAGCAAGTGTGGAATATGGTGAGAAAAATATATCTGAGTGAAGCAAGTGTGGAATATGGTGAGAAAAATATATCTGAGTGAAGCAAGTGTGGAATATGGTGAGAAAAATATATCTGAGTGAAGCAAAATATGGTGATATATCTGAGTGAAGCAAGTGTGGAATATGGTGAGAAAATATATCTGAGTGAAACAAGTGTGGAATATGGTGAGAAAAAATATCTGAGTAAAGTGTGGAATATGGTGAGAAAAATATATCTGAGTGAAACAAGTGTGGAATATGGTGAGAAAAATATATCTGAGGAAACAAGTGTGGAATATGGTGAGAAAAATATATCTGAGTGAAGCAAGTGTGGAATATGGTGAGAAAATATATCTGAGTGAAGCAAGGTGGAATATGGTGAGAAAAATATATCTGAAATATGGTGAGAAAATATATCTGAGTGAAGCAAGTGTGGAATATGGTGAGAAAAAAATATATCTGAGTGAAGCAAGTGTGGAATATGGTGAGAAAAAATATATCTGAGTGAAGCAAGTGTGGAATATGGTGAGAAAAATATATCTGAGTGAAGCAAGTGTGGAATATGGTGAGAAAAATATATCTGAGTGAAGCAAGTGTGGAATATGGTGAGAAAAATATATCTGAGTGAAGCAAGTGAATATGGTGAGAAAAATATATCTGAGTGAAGCAAGTGTGGAATATGGTGAGAAAATATATCTGAGTGAAGCAAGTGTGAATATGGTGAAAGTGTGGAATATGGTGAGAAAAATATATCTGAGTATAGCAAGTGGAATATGGTGAAAAAATATATCTGAGTGAAGCAAGTGGAATATGGTGAGAAAAATATATCTGAGTGAAGCAAGTGTGGAATATGGTGAGAAAAATATATCTGAGTGAAGCAAGTGTGGAATATGGTGAGAAAAATATATCTGAGTGAAGCAAGTGTGGAATATGGTGAGAAAAATATATCTGAGTGAAGCAAGTGTGGAATATGGTGAGAAAAATATATCTGAGTGAAACAAGTGTGGAATATGGTGAGAAAAATATATCTGAGTGAAGCTTTGGTAAAAAATATATCTGAGTGAAAAAGTATATCTGGTGAGAAAAATATATCTGAGGAAGCAAGTGTGGAATATGGTAGAAAAATATATCTGAGTGAATGGAATATGGTGAGAAAAATATATCTGAGTGAAGCAAGTGTGGAATATGGTGAGAAAAATATATCTGAGTAAGCAAGTGTGGAATATGGTGAGAAAATATATCTGAGTGAAACAAGTGTGGAATATGGTGAGAAAAAATATATCTGAGTGAAGCAAGTGTGGAATATGGTGAGAAAAATATATCTGAGTGAAGCAAGTGTGGAATATGGTGAGAAAAATATATCTGAGTGAACAAAAATGGTGAGAAAAATAAGTGTGGAATATGGTGAGAAAAATATATCTGAGTGAAGCAAGTGTGGAATATGGTGAGAAAAATATATCTGAGTGAAGCAAGTGTGGAATATGGTGAGAAAAATATATCTGAGTGAAGCAAGTGTGGAATATGGTGAGAAAAAATATATCTGAGTGAACAAGTGTGGAATATGGTGAGAAAAATATATCTGAGTGAAGTCTGGTGAAAAAATATATCTGAGTGAAGCAAGTGTGGAATATGGTGAGAAAAAATATATCTGAGTGAAGCAAGTGTGGAATATGGTGAGAAAAATATATCTGAGTGAAGCAAGTGTGGAATATGGTGAGAAAATATATCTGAGTGAAGCAAGTGTAGAATATGGTGAGAAAAAAAATATATCTGAGTGAAAACATGTGGAATATAAGAGAAAATATATCTGAGTGAAGCAAGTGTGGAATATGGTGAGAAAAATATATCTGAGGAAGCAAGTGTGGAATATGGTTATATCTGAGTGAAGCAAGTGTGGAATATGGTGAGAAAAAATATATCTGATCAAGTGTGGAATATGGTGAGAAAAATATATCTGAGTGAAGCAAGTGTGGAATATGGTGAGAAAAATATATCTGAGTGAAGCAAGTGTGGAATATGGTGAGAAAAATATATCTGAATGTGGAATATGGTGAGAAAAATATATCTGAGGAAGCAAGTGTGGAATATGGTGAGAAAAAATATATCTGAGTGAAGCAAGTGTGGAATATGGTGAGAAAATATATCTGAAAACCATATGGTGAGAAAAATATATCTGAGTGAAGCAAGTGTGGAATATGGTGAGAAAAATATATCTGAGTGAAGCAAGTGTGGAAATATGGTGAGAAAAATATATCTGAGTGAAACAAGTGTGGAATATGGTGAGAAAAATATATCTGAGTGAAGCAAGTTGGAATATGGTGAGAAAAATATATCTGAGTGAAGCAAGTGTGGAATATGGTGAGAAAATATATCTGAGTGAAGCAAGTGTGGAATATGGTGAGAAAAATATATCTGAGTGAAGCAAGTGTGGAATATGAGAAAAAAATATATCTGAGTGAAGCAAGTGTGGAATATGGTGAGAAAAATATATCTGAGTGAAGCAAGTGTGGAATATGGTGAGAAAAATATATCTGAGTGAAGCAAGTGTGGAATATGGTGAGAAAAATATATCTGAGTGAAGCAAGTGTGGAATATGGTGAGAAAAATATATCTGAGTGAAGCAAGTGTGGAATATGGTGAGAAAAATATATCTGAGTGAAAAGTGTGGAATATGGTGAGAAAATATATCTGAGTGAAGCAAGTGTGGAATATGGTGAGAAAAATATATCTGAGTGAAGCAAGTGTGGAATATGGTGAAAAAATATATCTGAAAACAAGTGTGGAATATGGTGAGAAAAAAAATATATCTGAGTGAAGCAAGTGTGGAATATGGTGAGAAAAATATATCTGAGTGAAGCAAGTGTGGAATATGGTGAGAAAAAATATATCTGAGTGAAGCAAGTGTGGAATATGGTGAGAAAATATATCTGAGTGAAGCAAGTGTGGAATATGTGAGAAAAATATATCTGAGTGAAGCAAGTGTGGAATATGGTGAGAAAAATATATCTGAGTGAAGTATTGAATATGGTGAGAAAAATATATATCTGAGGAAGCAAGTTGGAATATGGTGAGAAAATATATCTAGAGTGAAGCAAGTGTGGAATATGGTGAGAAAATATATCTGAGTGAAGCAAGTGTGGAATATGGTGAGAAAAATATATCTGAGTGAAGCAAGTGTGGAATATGGTGAGAAAAAATATATCTGAGTGAAGCAAGTGTGGAATATGGTGAGAAAAATATATCTGAGGAAGCAAGTGTGGAATATGGTGAGAAAAATATATCTGAGTGAAGCAAGTGTGGAATATGGTGAGAAAAATATATCTGAGTGAAGCAAGTGTGGAATATGGTGAGAAAAATATATCTGAGTGAAGCAAGTGTGGAATATGGTGAGAAAAATATATCTGAGGAAGCAAGTGTGGAATATGGTGAGAAAAATATATCTGAGTGAAGCAAGTGTGGAATATGGTGAGAAAAATATATCTGAGTCAAGTGTGGAATATGGTGAGAAAAATATATCTGAGTGAAGCAAAAAGTGTGGAATATGGTGAGAAAAATATATCTGAGTGAAGCAAGTGTGAATATGGTGAGAAAAAATATATCTGAGTGAAACAAGTGTGGAATATGGTGAGAAAAATATATATCTGAGTGAAACAAGTGTGGAATATGGTGAGAAAAAAAGATATCTGAGGAAGCAAGTGTGGAATATGGTGAGAAAAATATATGCTAATATGGTGAGAAAAATATATCTGAGTGAAAAATATGGTGAGAAAAATATATCTGAGTGAAGCAAGTGTGGAAATATGGTGAGAAAATATATCTGAGTGAAGCAAGTGTGGAATATGGTGAGAAAAATATATCTGAGTGAAACAAGTGTGGAATATGGTGAGAAAAATATATCTGAGTGAAGCAAGTGTGGAATATGGTGAGAAAAATATATCTGAGTGAAGCAAGTGTGGAATATGGTGAGAAAAATATATCTGAGTGAAGCAAGTGTGGAATATGGTGAGAAAAATATATCTCTGAGTTAAACAAGTGTGGAATATGGTGAGAAAAATATATCTGAGTGAAGCAAGTGTGGAATATGGTGAAAAAAAATATATCTGAAAGCAAGTGTGGAATATGGTGAGAAAAATATATCTGAGTGAAGCAAGTGTGAATATGGTGAGAAAAATATATCTGAGTGAATATGGTGAGAAAAAAAATATCTGAGTGAAGTGTGGAATATGGTGAGAAAAAAATATATCTGAGTAAAACAAGTGTTGGTGAGAAAAATATATCTGAGTGAAGCAAGTGTGGAATATGGTGAGAAAAATATATCTGAGTGAAGCAAGTGTGGAATATGGTGAGAAAATATATCTGAGTGAAGCAAGTGTGGAATATGGTGAGAAAAATATATCTGAGTGAAGCAAAGTGTGGAATATGGTGAGAAAAATATATCTGAGTGAAAGTGTGGAATATGGTGAGAAAAATATATCTGAGTGAAGCAAGTGTGGAATATGGTGAGAAAATATATCTGAGTGAAGAAATATGGTTTATATCTGAGTGAAGCAAGTGTGGAATATGGTGAGAAAAATATATCTGAGTGAAGCAAGTGTGGAATATGGTGAGAAAAATATATCTGAGTGAAGCAAGTGGTGTGGAATATGGTGAGAAAAATATATCTGAGTGAAGCAAGTGAATATGGTGAAAAATATATCTGAGTGAAGGATGGTGAGAAAAATATATCTGAATATGTGAAGCAAGTGAAGCAAGTGTGGAATATGGTGAGAAAAATATATCTGAGTGAAGCAAGTGTGGAATATGGTGAGAAAATATATCTGAGTGAAGCAAGTGTGGAATATGGTGAGAAAAATATATCTGAGTGAAGCAAGTGTGGAATATGGTGAGAAAAATATATCTGAGTGAAGCAAGTGTGGAATATGGTGAGAAAAATATATCTGAGTGAAGCAAGTGTGGAATATGGTGAGAAAATATATCTGAGTGAAGCAAGTGTGGAATATGGTGAGAAAATATATCTGAGTGAAGCAAGTGTGGAATATGGTGAGAAAAATATATCTGAGTGAAGCAAGTGTGGAATATGGTGAAAAATATATCTGAGTGAAGGAAGCAAGTGTGGAATATGGTGAGAAAAAATATATCTGAGTGAAGCAAGTGTGGAATATGGTGAGAAAAATATATCTGAGTGAAGCAAGTGTGGAATATGGTGAGAAAATATATCTGAGTGAAGCAAGTGTGGAATATGGTGAGAAAAATATATCTGAGTGAAATATGGTGAAAAAAATATATCTGAGTGAAGCAAGTGTGGAATATGGTGAGAAAAATATATCTGAGTGAAGCAAATTGTGGAATATGGTGAGAAAAATATATCTGAGTGAAGCAAGTGTGGAATATGGTGAGAAAAAAATATATCTGAGTGAAGCAAGTGTGGAATATGGTGAGAAAAATATATCTGAGTGAAACAAGTGTGGAATATGGTGAGAAAAATATATCTGAGTGAAGCAAGTGTGGAATATGGTGAGAAAAATATATCTGAGTGAAGCAAGTGTGGAATATGGTGAGAAAAATATATCTGAGTGAAGCAAGTGTGGAATATGGTGAGAAAAATATATCTGAGTGAAGCAAGTGTGGAATATGGTGAGAAAAATATATCTGAGTGAAGCAAGTGGAAATATGGTGAGAAAAATATATCTGAGTGAAGCAAGTGTGGAATATGGTGAGAAAAAATATATCTGAGTGAAGCAAGTGTGGAATATGGTGAGAAAATATATATCTGAAATATGGTGAGAAAAAATATCTGAGTGAAGCAAGTGTGGAATATGGTGAGAAAAATATATCTGAGTGAAGCAAGTGTGGAATATGGTGAGAAAAAATATATCTGAGTGAAGCAAGTGTGGAATATGGTGAGAAAAATATATCTGAGTGAAGCAAGTGTGGAATATGGTGAGAAAAATATATCTGAGTGAAGCAAGTGTGGAATATGGTGAGAAAAATAAATGTAAAACCAATAAGCACCTGAATAAATGAAATGGAGAAATGGTACACCTAAATAAGATATTGCTAATTTATTAGCAGAAGAACTTGAAAATAAATCAACAGAACATTACTCTCCTATATTCCAAAAGTTTAAATCTGAGGCTGAAAAACAACAGCTAAATAATACTTCTGACTATAAAGAAAATTACAATATACCATTTAGCATTAGTGACTTGAAAGAGCCCGTTAGTAATTGCCTTTGACACTGTTACTGGACCAGATAATGTACATTATCAATTTTTGAAACCTCTACCAGAGGACATCCCTTTTAATATTGTTGTACATGTTTAACATCATATGGCATGCACAGGGAACTTTCCTAAACAGGATAAGGATGCTTCGAACCCAAATAATTGTCTTATTTCTCTTACCAGCTGCCTTTGCAAAACAATGGAAAGAATAATGCACAATTAAGATGACTGGAAAAACAACATTGTATCAGAATATCAAAATGGTTTCAAACAGAAGAAGCACCATCAGTCAACTTGTTCACATTGAATCCTTTATCCAAGACATCTTTGTATGAGGATATCGTGTAATATTGGTATATTTTGACCTTGAAAACGCATACAATACAACATGGAATTATAGTATCCGGAAAGGTGTTAACAGTATAGAAACAAAGAGCATTAAAAACTTTGTAACATATGTCTTTAAGGTCCGTATAGGGACTACACTCTCCAAATTCCACAAACAAAAGATATGAGAAGAATTGTCTGTCATCTTATAATTTAAAAAAAAAACGGTAATATTAAAATGGTGAGTGATAAATTTGAGAAAGCTTCGTGGATAAGTTTGCAGTTATTTGATCTTCATATATGTCAAATACAAAGAGACAAACTCAAAACTGTTTGAACAAAATTGCAAAATCAGGGCCAACAAAATTTTCCAATTTTCTAAAACCAAAACTAGGTGTGGATTTTTGTAATAAGTGATCCCTACATCATGATCCTCAACTGTGATTCCAATTGTCAAACCAACCAAATACCTAGGTGCTTATTTTTGTTAAGTTAAACTTTAGAGTTCATATTGATTATTTGAGGTAGAAAATACCTAAAGGCCCTAAATTTATGAACAGTCAAATTAAAGATGGACTGAGGAGCAGACTGAAAAGTAAAGCTTCAGTTATATAGAGCTCTTATTAAGTCAAAACTAGACTATGGATGTATAATTTATAGTTCTGCTAAGGTATCTTATCCAAATAAGCTACTACCTATCCACAATCAAGGACTAAGACTATGGCTGAATACTTCTTGTAGCTCCTCCCCTATACATCATTTATATGTAGAGGCTAACAAACTTCACCTGTTTCTTAGATGGAGAAAATCTCTTCAACATAAAATTAAACTCTAAAATAACCCCAATAACCCAACCCAAGGAATAGTATTAATTCAAATTCTCGCTTTTATGCAAGCAAGCCATTTATAATTATTCCTTTTAGCCTCCATAATAAAGAAGCCATAGCACAAATAATAAAAAAAAAAAAACCCTGTCAATGTATTCAAATACACCACCCTGGATGACCACTGAACCTGAAATAGATCTCACATTGAGAGAATTTTTAAAAAAAAAAACTGACACATGAAAGTAAATACCAAAATATATGGTGACAAATGCCATTGCTATAGAGTAATTTATGCAGATGAATCAAATGGTCCCAAATAAAACAAACTGCAGCTGTTTGTGATGTTTACAGACCTCCTATCCTCTCTGGTTACCCTAAAAGAAAAAAAAAAAATTAACCACCCTTACATTGCAGACATGCTGGAGATTTATAACAATCTGATGAAATTTTAAAAATCCATTGTTTTAACATGGATACAAGGTCATGTTGGCCAAATGGTAATGAGAAAGTAGCTGAACTAGTAAAACAAAACAAAAAAAAAAAAAAAAAAAAACCCTCTTACATGAAAATAACTAATATAAAAATTCCCTATATAGATTTAAACAAAAAAAAAAAAAATTAACAACTGTATAAAAAACAAAACAAATGGCAAGCAATATGGGATACATTCCTCAAAAAACAAGTTTTATAAAAACCAACCAAACATCAAACAGGAAAAGACAAAACTACTAAAAGGGGTGAAGTTCATATTGGAAATACAAAACAAACTCGTGTACACCTAAGAGCTGAAGATGTACCTCAATGCATCCATTGTAATCATAAATTGACAGTTAAGCACATTCTTATTGAATGTAAAAGCTATCAGCTTAAACATAGTAAATGCTATGCCATAAATATGGAAACCTTGTTTAAAGATGTCCCACTTGACCATATAATATGGGTTCTAAAAGAAATAAGGATTTTTAAATTCATTTAAAAATTGCTTATGGTTTGGACTGATTTAAACAGTCTGAATTGACAGATTAAATAATCTATTTAAAATGAATTGTAGCTACCAAACTGAGCACCCCCTGCCCTCCAAAAAAACTATTGGACAAAAGAAAAGATCTATATGTAATACATGTACTCAACTGACTGGCATAAAATGACCAATCAGGTTTGACACACTGTTAAAACAAAATTGAACCAAACCAATTTTGAATTTTGTCTGTTTATGGACTTTTCAAAATAATTGATGCTGAAAATTGCTGTGGTTATTTCTTACATTTACCATTTTATTTCGGTCACAATTGTTTCTAAAACAATGCAGTATGAATTAAATAAAAAGTTTTTATTGGAATAATTTTTGAAATATTGTCAATATGGTTTATTTGTTAACAAAATTGCAGTTTTCCTCTTTTAAAGTTCAAGGGGAATAACTCTACATTTTATATATTTCCAAATTTAATCTAATAAAAACAATCTTATTGAATTTTTGCTAGAAAAGAAGAAAAAATCTATCAATGAAAATTTTTATGCATTAAAGATATAATAAAAACTCAAAGATACATTAATAATTAATGATCATGTTCAATTGATTCACTTATTAAGAATGATTATTTTTCAATGACATGACAGTTATAATACAATCATCAGAATTTTTGTAACAGGGACAGGCTTTTTTGTAACAATTATTTTCTCATGAATCGGACTTTTAGGAATGTTTTTCTTTTCACAAAACTGAAATATTCACACTAACTAGAAATAGTCATTGTTTGCAATAAATTTGAATTTTGTTTGACTCTCTCTTTCCAGGTCGGGGTGTGAGATTGTATTACATTGGAGGGGAGGTGTTTGCTGAGTGTCTCAGTGAAAGTGCAGTCTTTGTTCAAAGTCCAAACTGTAACCAACGCTATGGTTGGCATCCAGCCACGGTGTGTAAGATTCCTCCAGGTAATTCTACTCAAATTTTACAATTCAGCTTTTTCAATTTGGCCACTTTAAAATTCTATGAAAAGGCCAAATGAATTGTTTCTAGATCTTAATCCTCATCATTATTTATTCAGCTATTGCATTTTGTGAGGCTTTGGTCACCACTTCACCTGCTGTAATTGTGGTTCATGGTGATATTCAAAATAGTGCTATGGCTTGCTGATTCCTTTTGCATTGAGGATGGTTGCAGTTACCCTTGTCTTAGATGTTCTTTCACACACTGGTAAAGCTGTTGATATCTGAGGCACAACTTCTACATCCAGGCTGGCAACTGGATGATAGCAGCTTGGCACAGATGGGTTGGAGAGAGGTGTTGTGGAAGTGCAAAATGAAGAAGCCATCATAATCTCAAATTCTTTATTACATGTCTCTTGAAATAACCAATTTATGGACATATCACATTGAAACACCAGTTATTGTGTGATCACCAGAGTTAAGCAACATTGAGTTTGGTCAGATGAGTGACCACTTGGAAATCCCAGATGATGTAACCTTGGATGTTCAAGTCGGGTGTGATGGATAACGGTTCGGAATTAGAAATTGGAGAGAGCTGAATATGATTTCCAGTTGAGTTCATTCCGTTCTTACATGAAAATATTCTTGGGGAAAAGCATTAGTCGATCTCTATTCCCTCTAGCTATGGGTTAAATAGCAGGACAGTTTGGGTCCTATCAGTGGTGACCCATAGGTCATCAATGTCTGTCAGGCTCATTACAATCTTTAACAAAATATATTATTATATTGGTATAACTTAGATGCTAAAATGATTCCTTTACTCTAACTAAAATCATTTTTAAAAATCTCTGTGCATGAAAGTAAAAAAACACATTTTAGTATTATTAATATTAATTGTAATAATTCTATAAAAATAAACATTTACTTTAAAAAAAATTTCCAGTCATGTAAGTAAAAAAGAGTGCAAACAAAGTCTTTGATATGTTTGTCTGTTTATTGCTCCTTTCCATTTTTTTATGCTTTTATAGCCTGGCTATCAAGTCACTGATGATAGGAATAGTTAACTGATATCATATTTCTTTAACACTACCCTAGTCACACCCCTCACCCCAACCCTCCAGTTGACAAGTTAAGGCTACCACTTTCTTTGATTTTCGCTGACTTTAAGTTGGTCTAAATTTAATTTGCCCTTTTTCAATTGATATATTCAGATTAAAAAATCTTATACTGTATGGAATAAATTATTTAAAATGGACATTTGAAAACAACAAATTGAAGTAAAAGCTGTTCTTTTGAAAAACAGGGCATACAAGTCATTAGAGATTTTTAAAAGATTATTTATAAAATTAATAGACAATGTATTTCTTGCTTTAAGTATGATACAGCTCAGATCTATGCAGCCTGACTAGCCATGTTAATTTTATTTCATTCTTTTTTTTACTTTTTTCTTTCTTTTTTTTTATGGTGAACAATATAAGCAAAATGTATTTCGGTTAATATTTTGAGGCACAAAATTAAAACAATTAATTTGGGATCCAGCTAAAGTCAAGAATGAAAACGGCAACACTACAAAAGATTTTTGTTGCTTTGAAATAGATATATTTGAATGTTGACTCACTCTGGCAAAGCCAGACCTCCAGAGTCAACACTTAGTCCTATAGCATTGGTTGACCACAGTCTACTGCATGAAATTTTCTGCCAAAAGAGACATGATTGACCAAGTATCCATCATTCATAGCATCTAAGGAAAGGAACTGTAATGGCCAATCACAAAAGAAATAAAGAAAGGCACTTTTCAAATTTATACAGTAACAAAAAAGTCAATTTAAATGACCAAACTGCAAATATGTTAAACATTGCAAACTTCTTATCATTAGCAGGATTTCATTTGCTTGGATATTTTTTTTTTTTTTTTTTTTTTTTTTTTTTTTCCATTTTCTTCTTCTTTTTTCTTTTTCTTCTTCTTCCTTTTTCTTTTTCTTCTTCCTTTTTCTTTTTCTTCTTCCTTTTTCTTTTTCTTCTTCCTTTTTCTTTTCTTCTTTTTTTTTTTCTTTTCTTTTTTTTTCTTTTCTTTCTCTTTTCTTTTCTTTTTCTTTTCTTTCTTTTTCTTTTCTTTTCTTTTTTTCTTTCTCTTTCTTTTTCTTTTTCTTTTTCTTTCTTTTTCTTTTTTTCTTTTCTTTTTCTTTTTCTTTCTCTTTTCTTTTCTTCTTTCTCTTTTCTTTTCTTTTTCTTTTCTTTCTTTTTCTTTTCTTTCTCTTTTCTTTTTCTTTTCTTTTTTTTTTTCTTTCTCTTTTCTTTCTCTTTTCTTTCTTTTCTTTCTTTTTCTTTTCTTTTTCTTTTCTTTCTCTTTTCTTTTCTTTCTTTTCTTTTTTCTTTTCTTTTCTTTCTCTTTTCTTTTCTTTTCTTTTCTTTTCTTTTTCTTTTCTTTCTCTTTTCCTTTCTTTCTTTCTTTTCTTTTCTTTCTCTTTTCTTTTCTCTTTCTTTTCTTTCTCTTTTCTTTCTTTTTCTTTTTTCCTTTCTTTTCTCTTTTCTTTCTTTCTCTTTTCTTTTTCTTTTTCTTTTTTTTTTCTTTTTCTCTTTTCTTTCCCTTTTTCTTCTTGTTTTGTTTAAACAAGATACAAAACTATAAAATAATTAACGCATAAACACTCACACAAATGCAACCTAGAAGAGGACACTTATTTTGTTTCAATCTATGGCATAAGGCATTATATAGGAAATGATGATATATTGCAACTACTAAACAGTGGGTGCCTCCAAAGAATAAAACATTTTGTCTCGTTTTGGATTTGACATTTGAGGGGTTTTTTTGGGGTTTTTTTTGTTGGATTAACACTCACTGATGTTTTCAATAGCAATTAATGAGGCTTCTTTTAATTTTTGTAGGATGTAATTTGAAAATTTTCAACAATCAAGAGTTTGCTGCAATGCTGGGTCAGTCTGTTAATCAAGGATTTGAGTCTGTCTATCAGCTGACCAGGATGTGCACTATACGAATGAGTTTTGTTAAGGGATGGGGTGCCGAATACAGGTGAGTGTATATTGCTATTTTAGTATCTTCTCGTCTCTAAATAATTGCAGCAGCAAAAAAATAAAGCTTTTCTCAATAAACAATAAAAAAATTTTTTTTTTAAATATGTATCCTGAGATTTCAAGAAAAAGATGGACAACTTTTCCTATTTTATAGGATTTTATCATTTTGACAAAATCTTTCTTGTTTCCATCTGAAGACTTCTACAAGCTTCATAGTTAAGTTTTTAAAAATCTCCCAACTAATTTTGCCTGCCAGTTTATGTTGATTTATATATTTGTTATAAATTGCTATTATGAATATAAATTTAATTTCATATTATTAAGCACTTGAAGTTCTATCAATATGTAACATAAATATTTATTGGCATCGAAAGGTTTTATTTGCTGAATGATGGCAAAATATGTCTGCAATTAGGATAAAAATTGGTTTTTTCTCTGTTGCACAGATGTAAACAAAGGGCAGTTGTTTGTATTAGATGGTTACAATTTCAAAGTCTCAACTTAATAACAGAGTTGTGAGTTTGAAGCTTCAACATTAGTCAAAAAAAAGAAAGCATTTAATAACTTCAGAGCTTGTAAAACAAAAAAATTAAACTGGAAATTTCAAAGACGATCAGCAGAAAGTGAAGAACTGCTGAAGATCCTGAATAAGCCTAACCCTAAAACTGAGAAGGGCAGGTTTTGAGGATTTTTTTATTTCACCAATCCTATGTGCCCCAGAAAATGTGAAATTTTTAGGTATTGTGATTGTAAGGAAATGTGAAAAGAAGCCCAAAATTTTGGTTCCTAAAACAGGTGGGGAATTGAAAATTTGGAAAGGAAATTTTCAATTTGCTGAGCAGTAATTTACTAGCAACAAAATTTGGATTGCTATTCTGGATGCTGTACAGTTTGTCTTTCATATGAAGAAATAAAATGAAAATATGACAATCAATGCGTGAACAATTGAATCATTGCAATAACTCCCTGACCCCATATCAACTGTGTTCAACAAAATATTCTATAATGCTTCCTTTTCATTCAAATCACACTGAAAATATTGGTTCTCATTGGGTCACCAAAGTTAAGCAATGTTGAGCCTAGTCAATATTTGATGGGGGACTACTTGGGAACATCAGGTACTGTAAACAACCTCCTACAATCTCAAATATGTTTTGGCTTTAAATGGCTCACATAGGGTTAAGCTATAAAAAGCAAAAACAAATCAATCAAAATTCTGTCTGCTTAACATTTGGCATCTTTCTGATTTAAAGAATTTGCATCCAAATGCCTTTTGCAGTTTTCCAGAGAATTTGTTTAAACATTAAGTTGTGTAAAAACTGGAATAAATAGTAATCGTCACTTGAAATGTGTTTGATGAATGTTGCAAACAAGTGAAAACTTCCTGAGCTGAATTGGTTGTTACCTGCTTATCAACAGAATCAATGCTTTAAAAATTATTTTCATCTGATATTAAACTTTCTGTTAACTAATTCTAGAGGCTTACCTCATCAAATGCTATTTTCAATTGATCAGGACTTGTTCAAATCAATTATCATGTTCTAAATAACTATATATAGTAACAGACTTCTTTCCAATTCTAACCATTTAGATAGCATCAACTTTGGGTTTTGCTTGTACTATGATTCTTTTGCTTTCTGTGTAACACATGAAAATGTAATCCATAATTAAAAAGATTCTCAGCACTTGATTTGATTGTCTCATATGTTTTCTCAACTTCATTTGCCTTCCTGTTTTGATCTCTGAAAAGCTTATGGCCCATCAATCAATAAACAAGAAAAGAGAAAAGTTCTGTACTCTTTCAATAAACTGCAGGAATCTTTTGGAATTCAAGTTGTTTTGACTTTCTTAGAAGAAAAGTAATACCATGTGCTCAGTTTTATTTTGTCTTCAATGTTAAATGCCATAAACCAAATTTTCAATTTAATTCTTTACTTCTTTTTTTTATTGTGCTCTGATATACCAGAGTAGCTGTCATTGCAATCAAAGTGATTCTTTTGAATTAAATTTGTTCAAATTTACTGACATTTTGAGATTACCCAAAACACTTTCATTTGAGATTAGCAATGTAACTACGACAGTCAACTTTAAAGGGAATTTCATTGCAGAACCAACCAACTTAACAATCAGTTGGTTTTAAAGTTTACAGTTTCTAGATACAACCTGACCTTATCAAGAAAACACTTTAATTTACTTTGCTTGCATCTTCAATCTTCTGAACACAATTTTTTTATTTTCTATTTTATCCAAACATTTGGCTTGTCAAGCTGCTGCAGAAAAATACATCTCTTCATAAAAAAAAGCCACATTTTATTTGTTCATTTGCTCTGAAAAGAAAAAAAAAACTTAAAATAAAATCTGGTCTATTTTTAAAATGAGAATGAAAACATTTACAGAATGAATTCATATAAAATTGCGAGAAAAATTTCTCCCTGACTTTTCTGGACATGATTTTTAATGTAAGCTTTTTATTTTTTTTTGTTTTAGGCGGCAAACAGTGACAAGTACCCCATGTTGGATAGAGATCCACCTGAACGGTCCATTGCAGTGGTTAGACAGAGTGCTTACTCAGATGGGCTCTCCAGGACTACCTTGTTCTAGCATGTCCTAGACTGCTGCTGCTACTGCTGCTGGCCTGAAAGGACACTGCACAAAATGTGTGGCCGCATCCCTAGACAGTGCAAATTTTTTTAACCTCTTTTTTTTTTTTTTTTTTTTTTTTTTTTCAATACCTCCTATTACTATTTTGAGGATCATTTTGGCAACAACACCAGCATCATCAATGTATTCATCATTATTAGCAGCAGCAGCAGCAACAGCAACATTATTTCTAAGTAGCAGCTCATATCTCTTAATGCCACCACCACCACAATTTTAATTTTCTTTCTCTCTCTCTCTCTTCAGTACAACAAATACAACAACTACTTAAATTCCTCCTGAAGCGTGTGTGTGTGCGTGTGTCCAAGCAGCAACAACTGCCACTGTTTGCACTCTATTGCTGCTGTGTCCACACAGTAGAGAGAGACGGGGTTTGTCTCTGACCAGCACGATGGTGCTTGCTGCTGCTGCTGCTGATGCTGCTGCTCCTCTTCCTCTCACCCACCCGCCTCTACTGTCTGTGCACTCATAGTGCCATGACTGCTCTGACAGAACAATACCTCAGTCCCAAGTTGTACCATAGATGGCGTCCTTTAAAATTATTAGCAACAACAAAAAAAAAATTCAAGACTGGACTTTGACTGACTTGAACTTTTCAGCCACAAATTTTATGAAATGACCTCTTCTAGAAATAACCTGAAAATAAGTTTGGTTTTTTGACTCCTCCATTTATTTTTTTGTTTTTCATTTCAAATTCTTTGTTTTATTATCTGTTATTTGTCGAATTGACATAAAAAGGCCCAATTTCTTTTTAAAAAAAAAAAAAAAAAAAAAAATTTGTAAAACAAAAAATTCTTTCCTCAACAGAAATCTTTCCCATTTCCTCCTTTAAAAACCAACTTATTAGTCTCATAAAAAAAAGGAAAAAATTAGCTTTTGTTGGTTAAATTTTCTTGGATAAAAAAAACAAAAACAATAAAACAGGCAGGAAGGCTTCTGCTATTTTAGTCACTCTTGAGGACAAAAAAAAAAAAAAACAAGCAGGAGATGAAGTTATCTTTGTCTTGTAGGATATATATATATATATATATATATATATATATATATATATATATATATACACACACACACATTTAAAAAATGAATATCTTGTTTTCAGGTTATTTTTGAGTGCATGTAAAGTGGAGTTTTAACAGTTGCCAACCTGTTTAGTCGGAGAGGCTTTGTGATGTGCCATGATATCTTTTGTCAGCCTGGGTTCATTAAAGAATGTGTGATCGAAGAACAAAGGAAATGGATGGTAACACATGGCAATGAAGATAACAAAGTAGGGGGCGGGGCAGAGGGGGAGTGTCATCTCTCTATACAACATTGCAATCTACCTTCTTACCTAGACAATATTCATCTAAAAGTGCTACTAACATTTGATTTTGGTTTATCTATTTCTCTTAGCTGAGTGAGACTTCAACAGGTGCCAATTGGCCCTTTCAAATCTGACCTTTCTTAATTCAGATGACCTTAATTCAGATGACCCCTATCAGTTTGTAATTATTTTTTCCTTTCTGTAGAACAAATTTTTATTTGTTTTTATTTATTTACATTTTTTTTTATTTTTTATTTTTTTGTTCAAGAACAAACATGATATTTTTTAAATTCAATTTTATAAGTTTATGATTTTACATACACAAAATTTGTTTCTGTTCTCCTTTTTTCTTTTTTTTCTTTTTTTTTTCCCTCTCTCTCTCTCTCTCTCTCTCTTCACTTTTGTATACAAAATTGTCTTCCCAGTTTGTAGACTTTGGAAATTCATCACAGGGAAATATCTGCATACTTTTTGTTACAGTTTCTAGAATGTCATTTGTTGTGTGTATGAGAGGTGATGCAGATGTTTTTATGAATAAAGTTCTAATGTTGGTTAGGGTGTCCGGGTGGGGGGGTGTTAGTGTCTAAGGCATTAGGTGCATATAAAACACACTTGCCTTTTATGCCAAACCTAATAATAATAATGAAATCACTGTTATTACAAAGATCTGATGCTCTTAAAAGAAGCCATCACTGTCAACATTATCAACATTAATATTTTTTATTACTCCAACCATTGATTATGGTTACTACTACCACTACTGGTGATGCGGTTGTTGTCGGGTCTTCTGATAAAGATGTTGGTTCTTGAAACAGCCATGTTAATAAACATGGTTGGTTGGAGTTTTGATCCTGAGAGCAGGCATCTGGATTTTGGGCAAGCCTTTCAACCTCTCTGCCCACTATGATCAGTTGTGTGTTCATAAACTCCAAGATAATCCGAATGGTTTAAATATCCTAATTATTAGTTTTAAAAAAACAAAAACAAAAAAAAACAAATCTTGTTTTGGTAAATGCTTTTGCTTTCACAGACATTTTATCTGAATTTCTTTGGAAGAAAATAGCAAAATTGTACAAAACATAAAAAAATATTTCATTTGAAAGCAAAGGAAAATGTTAAATAAGTTTTCTATAAACAATTTCCTTTATTTTTTTTTTTTTTCTTCCTTTTTTTTCTCTCTCTCTCTCCCCCCCATGGTTCTTAGCAATCAACCTTTTTTTTCTCTTAACTCTTTCTGTATAAATCTGTTCCTTCATAAACTTGCAATAAAAGCAGTTTTAAAATTTTCTCATTGAAAAATCAACCCCACTTGCTTTTATTTTTCAAATGAAAACCTGTTTTAATTCGCAATAAAATAAAACATTTGGGTCAGCCTAAATTCATTACCTAATTCATTATTGATCCAATTTATAGCAAGAATAGATTGTGTTTTCATTTTTTAAAATATTTTGAATGATTTTTGTAAAACGGAGGGGAATTATTTCATCGAATTTTTTTGATTTAGAACATGAAAATTGACAAAATTCTTGTAAAACTGAAAAAGAGAATATTTTCTCTCTGCTGACTTTAGTTGAAAGCAAGACGTGAAATTCAGCTTTGCACAGATGAAAGTTTAGAAAAGAGTCTATAAAGGAAGTTTAGTTGCATCAATTTCAAACTGACTGGACAAGGTTTTCCGCCAGTCATAAAATGAATAAAAATTATGTCAAACCAGCAGACAAGCATTGAGATAAAGAAAAAGAAGGTTGAATATCATTTCAAACTCAGTAAGAATTTTTCTTTCTTTTTTTTTTTTTCTTTTTTTTCTAGATCAGAGTTGACATCAGAACTGAGATTAATGTTTGTCTCTCATATGAACGATAGAAATCAAAATGTTCTTTAATAATGTACTCCATTTTTTTTGACTGGCAAAGAAAGTTTCATTTGTTCGACATGTATAAAAGTTGTAATTGTTTTAAATTTCTAAGATATTTAGGCTTTGCAAATACAAATTTTTCAAGTCTCTTTGGGATTTTTTTTGTGGGGGGGTGGGAAAAAATCTAAAACAAATACAGAATAGTTTTTTCTTTTTTTTCTTTTTTTATAAAAAAAAAACAAAACAAAACCCTCGCTGTGGAATGGTGTGGACATTAATTAAAAAAAGAATCAAATGTGACAGTAAAAAAAAAAAAAATATATATATACAGCAAATTCTCAGGATCTTTTTCATAAAAACCTTTTTTTAAAAAGGAAGCCCAAACTGTTTTGCTCAAAGTCGTTATGCCATTTTTTGTACAAGAGTTTTCTTTTAATATAAATATATATACATACATATATATATATATATTTTTAAATGTCTGCTGCATCTGACTTGATAACAGAAATAGAAACCATTACTTAGGATGTTGTAGTCAAGATGCAATCAATGCAGGGAATTGGTGACTGCTGTCAATTAGACTTAATTGGGTTTATAAGGACTGATTTTAGAGCTCAGGTAATATTTCCACTTATCACTGTTATGGATCTTTTTCTTTTTTTTTCTTTTTTCCTTTTATTCCTGCTTCCTTGCCGTTTTTCATAGGAAGTCTCCCCATCAGATGAGACCCCCCTCCCCACCCTCTCTCTCCCTCCCCACTCATTTTACAATCTGTGTATCCTTTGGATTTTGTTTCTGCTGCTGTTGTCTTTAAAAACCAAACATAAGCAGAAAATGTCAATAGTTGATAATAAAAATTCTATGTCAAATGTACATATGTCATGTGGGTCAAATACTTTCATTTTAGGCTCAAATCTTGTTGAATTCATTCATTATTATTGTTATTATTTCAGCAGTATTTTACCTTTTCTTTTTTTCTTCTTTCTCCACATAATCTTCATAAAAGACATGAATTTGAAGTTTACCTGCAAAAACAAAAAAAAAAAAATTGAAATACTTTGGCTTCTTTATGTCAACTGAGATTCTGAGTTGAAGTAATTGTCACCATTTCTTGTTTTCTTCAAACTGATCTCCTCACATGTTGAACACTCTTTTGGTTGGTCAGCTCTCTGACCTTCCTTGATTTTTCATTCTCTACTTCATCACTGACTTCAATGGTAGATTAATGTAGCACCTGTACAGTGAACAGGTATCGATCGGCTGGAGATAAATATTATCTATATTTCTGGATTGGAGATACCACCAGCCAAAAACATAATCAATGAACCATTGTCTCACTTCTTTTCTTTTTTTTCTTCCACTCTAGCTGCATTCAATCTACCAGTTAAAATGAATCAAGCTGAAGAATAGATGAGAAGCAGTCACAGAAACTACTTCTAGTATTACTTACTGCTGATTAATGTCATCTGCAAATTGCACTGAAGATTTTTCTCAGCCTTTTCAGTTGCAAACTTAAAAATCCCCTTATGAGTTGTCTCCCTTGCATTTTTTTTTTCTTTTTTTCCTTCAGTCAAGGCGATCTTTATATCAAGGCCTGGCAACCATGCGACTGGAGTAAGAGAACTAATTTACTACTAAATAACAATTCCTGAGGACATTTTTAGCAAGGATCTTGTTAGTAATGTCCAGTAATTAGTTAATTAGCAAGTGTGTGTATATATATATATATATATATATATATATATATATATAAGAAAGCATCTTAGAATTATTGATTTATTTCTGTAAACGCAAATGTACAAAGAACAAAATTACCATAAAAAACTAAATGCACAAAAATCATTTTATTCACCATAAGAGTCTGTCTATATATCTGAGATGAGGTATTATGTACAGTATTTACATTAGTCGGACTATTGTCCTCATCTTTGTCACCATATTTGTCACAGCGTTTCGGCCGTTGTACGCTCCAGCCTTCTTCAGGTGGTTGGAATTTCGAACTGAACCCTTTATTTCGATTACTGGGGTTTGATGGATGTCAGTTATCAGTTATCTCCTGCTAATTTTCCCTCTGAAAGTTCTCCACTATCTTAAACGGGTATTGAACTCAGACTCTTTGGGTCTGTCACTAGATCTAACCAACGCCTTTATCCACTGTGCCATGTTTCCTTGAGGACCACCTGAAGAAGGCCAGAGGGTACAATGGCCGAAACGTTGTGACAAATATGGCGACAAAGATGAGGACAATAGTCCGACTAATGTAAATACTGTATTCACCATAAATTAGACATTTTTAGATAATATTACAAAAATGAGTTAATTTGTTTATGCTAATTTACAGAATATATAATTGTATAATACAATCAGGAAGCTATTTCCGCCATTTTACAAAATGATCTATTAACAGACTCTGAAAATATTTTACAAAAAATGTGAATTTCAGAGAAACAATAATTTTGATAATCTTTACAAAATTTGATCTTTGTTACATGTACAATTTGTTTTATAGAAAATGAAGAAAATATTTATTTTGCTATGATACAACAATAGTACAAATAGTTTTAGGAATTGAAAATAACAAGAATTAAGAATTTACATTAACAAGAACACACAACTAACAGAATAATTTAGTGTTAACCAATCAAATATATATAAAAAGAGGTGGGGGTATATATATCTGGTATCCAGTGGAATTTTTAAATTACTACAATCTATTTATTTAAAAAATGTTCATATTCTTGAAAATAAAAACTAATATTTCCTCTCCTGTGGGATAATCTTTTCTTGTAACATAGCCTGTGATATACAAAAATGACATTTTAATATCTTTACGGATCCATTTTTTAAGGTGGTAAATTATCAGATGTTTGTCATCCCATTTCATCCAGCAAATGATTATTGGATCAAAGTTGTATTTGACTTCAACATTTAATTTAAAAAGTAGTTTTAGTTTTTTTTTTGTTTTTTTTTTTTACAATAACATTTTGAACTGTTACAAAATATGCAGCTCCAGAACTTTGTCTTAATTTTCCAAATTCATTTTCTAAATAGTTTTCTGGGGTAAATTCACCACACATAACAAAATTAAACCCACTGTTTAGCAACTATCTACAAACATCGATTAAGCCATTGCATGTCTTTTCAATGACTAAACTAGTATATCTTGTTCTTTCATTCTTTTTCCTTGCTTTTCTTCCATTCTTTTTTTCATTTTCCCAGAATTAGAAAAAAATAATAGATGTTCATCATCTAAATCTGATATCACTTTTTTCAGTCAATCATTTTTCTTAGTATCACCATATATTTCTTTGATGCGGACAATTTTCAAAAATTTTAACTTTTTCAATGAAATTAACTGTTTCTGCCATAACCTTCCCATTTATTAATGGATGTGCTACAGTTTGCTCACAAAAGAAAAACATTTAAACAATGGGAAACATTTTATCGCTCAACAGGTTTTGGGTAAACTGCTACATCAGTTCTGACAGCTTAACGAATTGAGCTTTTTCATACTCAAAAAGACTTTTACAATTTCCCATCTTTGTTGGGGTTTTTTTGCCTTCAGAATAAAACAATAATTCAGAAGTAGATTCAGTAATCTAATTATTCCAAATATTTTTAAAAAGGTGGACATAATCAAAAGTACAAGCCAGTTTAGTTATCCAAGGCTCATTAAAAACCATGTCAAATTTAAAAACAAAAAAAAAAAGATTGATGTGTCCTGTTGTCACATGCAATTGCAATTACTTGACCATTTAATTGTTTGATTGCATCAACAATTTATCAAATTTTTTTTCATATAAAATGTCTCTAATTTTGCAACTGGGATCATTTTAAATAAAATTTTTGGTTCCTCCATTTAAACATTTTACCAGGATGCCTGATAGTTTTTGCTAATCCATCAAAATTTTCAGCCAAACCAAATAAATTTCCTCCATGATATTGTAGAGCAACCTTGGCATAAACTTCAACTAAAAGAATACACTTTTTTTTCTGATTTTTCAGAGTTTTACTAAAAAATATCACCAAGAAAATTAAAATCATCTAATTATGAAACTTCTGATGTCAAAGCTTGTAATTGTCTCACATTGGGTAACTTAAAATCGTCCTGAAGTCTGTTACGTATCAGTCATTATATAACAAAGCATTCAAATTCCTTGATGATAAAAATATCAATGTTTTGTTTCAATCCTTTATGGTGACATAACATTAATATGCTCATTTAGATTGTGTTTTTTTTCTTATCAATTTTTAAGTTACTAACAAATTACTTCACTGATTCATGATCATTGCTGAAAATATTCAACTTTGTGACAGAAGAAAAATTGTTGTACAGTGTGCGATGGGTAAATTGTCACCATTTCATATTTTTAATTTTGTATATGCACTTTGTTTATTTTTGCTCTTGTCAACTGTACAAGTACAGTTGGGTACCATAAGTGAGAAAAAAAAAAGAACACCATGACACAATTCACTCTGCCAGAAATTTGGAAATAGCATGCTGTACTGCTTGGCATTTGTGTTGGAAGCTCCAATACAAACATTTCAGAGTGTTTGGGCATCAATCTAAGGACAATGCCGCGGATTCAGAAAGACTTGGATGAGTCTAATACTGATTACAAAGGTATGGTAGCTTAGAAAACTCATACCGATCATTTTGATAAGAAAAGAATTCCCAAATTAGGCCTACATCAAGTGCGTTGTGGAGCCTGCCTTGCTGCCCTGGGTCAAGAGGGTGAGTATTGGAAAACCCCACGTCTGGCAACAGGTCTCTGCACCATGGCAGACAGGCATGAGAACCCAGTCATGGCTGTCAAACAATTTCTGCAGACCCACAACTCCTTACATCTGGACACCTAACTCCCCAGACTGCAACCCACTTGATTGCTATGTGTGGGGTGCAGTCAAGTGAGAGACCAACAAAACTCCTTGTAACACCAAAGATGAACTGAAGGCAAGAATTATGGCAACATTCACCAACTCAAACAAGGAGACTGTCCAGAAGAGTTGCAGGAGATTCTGGAGGCTGTGATTAAAGCCAATTTTATTGAATGAACTTACTCTTTAGTAATTCAAAATATTTTTGTGTAATTTGGTAAATATATCTGTTAAAAAGTATTATTTTAATTTTTTTGCAACTTAAACGACAATTTATCCATTGCACCGTGTCTGTCCCTCCCTTTATATATATATATATATATATATATATATATATATATATATATATATATATATGAGAGAGAGTATTGTAACATTAAAACCTCAATTTTTCAAAAAACTTTAATTAAAAATATTGATATACTTTCAGTGGAAAAACAACAAATTGGATGACCAGCCGACTGGTTAAAGACCCGAATCCTAACTGCTGAGACAAAATTCTGTTAATCGATATTCTGATACAATTTTTCAAAAGTGGGGATTTGGGGTTTTTTTTGGTTTTTTTCTTAGAAACTACCAATCATTTTGCACAGAAGCAGAAATATTGTTTGTTGGTTTGGGTTGAGGACTAGGTAGTACTTTTATTGCAAATGACCAAATATTGAATGTGGATTTCTGGGTCGTACTTTTCTTGTAATAACCACTGTTTCATAATCAGATGGAAAATGCCTTTCCCAAACAACAGTGTTTGGTTTCTCAGGAGTGTTTTCTTGAGGTATAGCCCTTAACCATGGTTCTCACTATTCAGATCTTGGGAAAGACAAAATGCACAAATCTTAGTTACTATGACAACCTGTTACACTAATTTTTTTTTTTTTTAACCATTTTGAGAAAGATTTTGGGGTATTGAAATTAAAAAATACAAAACTATTATTTTGTAAAAAAAAATTACATGATGCTTCTAAAAAGTGTCAGAACCTTATATTCTGAGGTCTGGAGAGTTTAGAATTAAGAATTTTAAAGTTTGTATGAATGTGGGAATTTGTCACTTTTCCATTGTTTTAAAGGAATCCTGTGGTTCCAAACGATTTCCAAAATGTTTCACTGGTCAAAGATCCATTTTATGTTGAAGTTACATAATGAATTGAAATTTTTGGATAATCATATTTTATGGGGAGGGTGAAGATCGATCACCTCCTCCCCCACGAAATAAGATTATCTAAACAAAATTAAACAGTTTAATAGTTTTACAGTATATACAAAAAAAAAAAATTAAAGTTTTTTTTTTTTTTTAATCAATGTTTGTTATGAAGAATAATATAGAAAAAATATCAAGTTCAATTATTTTCAAATGTGCAAATTTTTGTATAGTAATTTTGGAAAATTAGCAGTGCAAAAAAAAAAGTGCCATTCATTTTTTTTTTTTTTTTTTTACAAGAATGGTATCAATATACTTCAAGTTTTATAAAGAAAACTCAAATTATTTCTTAAAAATGAATTTTAGAATCAAGATATTCCTTATGAAGAATAATAGTATAAAGAAAAAAAAATAAATTAACTTTCTGTGTGAAAATTCTTAATGAGATATTTTTGCTGTTTAAAATAATTGCCAAAAATGTAATAAAAAGAAAAAGACTATATTGACAAGACAATAATGTCTTTACATTTTTGTGGTATATTTTTAATAGTTGTAAAACATTAAATTTATTTAATTTTGCAGTGAAAAACGTTAGTTTTGGTTTTAATGTCTTTCATTTATTTACAAATAACAAAAATTCATCCTACTTTTAAAAAGAACTAATACCTGTCCTGTTAAAGAAAAACAAATTCTTCATAAAAAATTAATATCATCATTAAAGAACAACATCATAGAGAAACATTAATTTATATTAATTTTTTATTTTTATGTGACAAAATTCTTAATGACATTTGTGAATTTTGCAAAGAAAAAGTTTGCTTAAAGCTAAAATATTGCAAGTTCAAATAAAATAAACAATACTTGAATAATTAACTTAACCCAAAGATCAAAAGTAAAAATCTCTTTTAAAAAAAAAACTTAATTTCTTAATTCCAGCAACAAACTTTCATGTGTTGACAGTTGTAGCCCCCAGTGCCTGAAGAGATGGCCTGAGTTAAGAATTGCCTTCTCTTCAACACACCAAATTACATGTGTTCTCTTAACCAAATGTGATTCTCTCTATTTTATTCCTACAATTAGTTTCTATTCTCAGCTTTTGCTTTGATCTTTTCAATTCTTTAATTTCCTCTCTCAATAAAGCAAAATCAACTCCAGTTTCCCCACATCACTCCTTTTTAGTAACATACCTGTTAGACTAAAACTTGAAAGCATTTCATCAAAATTCTACTGAATTGAAAGAAAAACTTTTGTACAAATTCAAGTTATTCAATTTTATTTAAAGAAAAAAAAATTCAATTGTCCACATCAATTATTTTTTCTTCATAAGAACAGAAATATCTGCAAATTGCCTTTTATTTTCCTCCCACCTCTTCTTCAGTCATCAAATTACACCATAATGTGTTCAGAAGATGGAACGGCCCTGTTATTTGATGAATTGTCACTTTATATCCTTTCTGAAGTGCTCACCTGCCAAATCTTTGACTTGTTAACCATTGCATCTGTGTGTTGAAAATAAGACTTTTTTTTTTTTTCTTCAAAAACAAAACAGGTAAAGGTATTTGATTTCTTTTGTTGGTGACTGGATTTTTCAAAACTTGAATTCCCTCTCACCCTATTTTTTAGTCTAAACTCCTGTAGGACTTAAATTTCAAGATTGAAAATTCTCTAAATAAATTCTTAAACTTTAAAGAAAATGTCCAGAGAATCTTCCATTTTTCCAATTTTGTAAAGGGAAATGTTAATTTATTATTTACACTTTTTTGCATACAGATAATTGTCCTTGTCTTTTGTTGTTGTTATCACAACATTGTGGCTGTTGTACTCTCTAACCTTCATCAGGTGACTATCAATCCAGGTAACTCCTTTATTTAATCTATGGAAGTAGAATCTTATTTTTAGTTCTGCTCAGTTTCCACTGAGTCTCAAGTATACACTGATTGAATTGAACACACAATTACTACATCACCAAATTCACGAACCATCATCCTTGTAAGACTGGAGCCTTAAATCTAAACTGCCAGCTACTTGTCATGGTTTGGTCTTGCTGCTTGACCCTTCTGTTTCTACCTCTGCTGTGATGTTTGCAGGATGATGGGTAATTGTTATTGTGAATGTAATGCTTGATTATGCTGAACATTTCTTGTTGGTATTTGGTCTCATGTTTTCCAGACATAATGTGCAGTGACTATATCTAATCAATATCTGCATCTACTGCAAGGAAAGTTGGGCACTGTGTTTTGTCAGAATTCATCTTGCACATTTACAAATCTACCGTTCATCCATGCACTGAATATTGTTGCCACATCTGGTCTGGTGGCCCTAATGTGCATGTAGAGATTCTTGATAAAATCCAAAGAAGGATCTGTAATGTAATTGATCCGACCAGGCGTCTTGCCTTCAGTCACATTCTCACTGACGTGACATGGCTTCCCATTGTCTACAAATATTTTCATGACAACTACTCTGTGAAGCTTCCCCCCTCCCCAGTGCCCCATATACATGAATTTAAGCAGGGTACTAGATTGGCATCTAGTTCCCACCCTTTTTACTGTTGAATTAGTTAAATGCAACAGCCACTTCTACTCCAACAGTTGCTTTTCTTGCACTTCCCACCTGTGGAACTTCCTTCCATTTCCTTGCTTCCCTGATAACTACAATCTTAAAAAATTTAAATGAAATGTCAATCGCCACCTGTCTTCTTGGACCCCCATTCATCTTTTGTCTTTCCAATCCTCCCTATTCTCAATCTCCTCTTTCACTCCTTATAAGCCCCAGCGTACTTGTGGCATTACCTCGTTACATGGGGTGAAAGGAGTTAACAAAAAATTATAAAGCTTCAGTGAGTGCAGTCAAGTGTGATGAAGTATCACTCCTCAGCAGACAGGTCTGGTTTATGGCTCCAGTGAGAATTGACACCAGGACAATAGGCTAGTGGATGATGGTGTTGGTTTTTGTAATTGTGAGAGGGCTGGGTCGTGTGTACTTGGACTTAGTGAAACATTAAGCAAGCAGGACTGAAAATAACAGGATATCCCTAGACATGGTCAATGAAACGAGAACAGTCTGCCCTGGAGATTAAATAAAGGGTTGTGTTCAGAATTCTCTGTAGATTAACCAAATTGACGTACACCTGATGAAAGCTGGAAGGCACAATGACAGATGATAGAATGGCAAATCTGCATGGAAATTGTAGAAAGAATTCATTAGGTTTCCAGCTTGTATATCCAAAAAGTTATGTATTTGGCAGTAAAGTTAAAATGGAAAACAAACAAACAAACACACACACACACAGTAATCCATTGGTATAATCCAAGCAAGTCCTGTTAACACTATAGAATTTTAAATTTTTTTTATATAGAATTTTTCATTAAACAGACCAAAGTATTTCATACAATTGGAATTAATTCCAATTCTATGAAATATGCATAATGTAGATGCTTTAGAAAAAAAAGCAAGGTTAAACTAGAATACTTAGAAACAAAACTGGCATAAATATAGAAAACGTAATATAATTTGGTTTAACTCCCTGTTTAACCAAAATGTCAAATCCAACATTGGTAAAAAATGTTCCTTAACTTAATTCATAAGCATTTCAACCATATCCCAATGCTGGAAAAGATTTTCAACAAAAACAACATTAAAGCTATAGCTGTACTAAAAACTTTGAACAGTATTTATCAGATCATAATAATATAATGCTAAACAAGCATTTAAGAAATCTCCATGGTAATAATAATAATACCAAAAATAGTTGTAATTGTAGAAAGAACAATACTTACCCACTAAATTCTAAAGGCATTGTTTATAAAGCTAGTATTAAACATAATAGCGAAATGAAATTTATTTTGGTTCCACCCCCAAACAAATGGAAAACTCGGTATTACCACCATAAAATGACACCAGTAGTCAATATTACACGGCACTAATTTTTTCTGGGAAATTAAGATGCATAACTACACACCTTTTAGTAAATTAGGATTACATCACTAAAACCAAAACCTTTAGTAGCAAGGGAGAAAAATGTATAATTTTTAAACACATTCTTCAACAGGTTGGAGTAACAAAGTGAGCTTATGATCGCATGTATTCATAGGAAAAAAAAAAAAACAACTTTCATCTCAAATATTTTGATTCTGGTTAGCATTTTAACCTAAAATCATTAGAATTACACCCCCCCCCCCGACCTGCCTTTTTTTTAATCTCCTATACCGCTTTTCTCTATTATCACATTTTCCCCATGTTTATAATTTTTATAACCTTTTTTCCTCTTAATTCTATATTAATTTTATATTTATACTAACTCCATATTAATTTCATATCCATATTAATTCTAATTTACATTTATTCTATCTTACTTCTTACCCCCCACCTTTTTTTTATATATATATTAAGTTACCTCCCTTGGATCATTGCCACCTTCAACTTTAACGGAACTTTCTATAGTTCAGCGTCCCTATTTTTATTTTATTGTTTAACCACATTCTATAATTTTACATTTATTCCCCCCCCCCGCTATTAAATTATATTTATAATAATCTTATACATTGAATCAATAGACAATATAGCGTTGCTCCCATTAGACTCAGAATTTTCTAAAATAGCCGTATTGAAAAGTTCATAACTATTAGGATCTGACGATTTTATACACGAGTCATACAACTGGTGTAGGTAAATGAAAAGGAACCGGAAAACAGAAATAAACCTCTATTCCTGTTCAAAATACGGGGATGGAGTTTTGTTCTCTTACAAGATTCTTAACTTTTTATTTTACTTATTTGGAAAATTCTTTAAAGCTCTTGATCATGCACTTAATCTTTTGATTAGGCAATCAAACATTCTTGGTAAGGTAAAAACTTTTTGTGGATTGAAAAAAAAAATGATGCCAGTTTTCCGCCTCCATTTATAAATCTGAATTGTCATTTGCTAAAATAAAAGTAAATAACTAACCTTATTGAAAAAAAAATCTATGTAATTTTATCTTTTTAAAATTTAATAATTTGGTAAACTGGTTGTGTTTGGTATAATTAGTTGGTCTGCGAAAAACTTCCTCATTCACCCCACCTCAGGCTATGGGACAACCCAAGAAATAACTCACAATTTATTTTTAATACATACTGAAAACTAATGTAAGTGGATTATTGCTGCCATCCTAATTCCAAGATGTCTGTCTTGCCTTCCCCTTTTCCCCAATAAAATGTAAAAAGATTTAATTAAACCTGTAAATATTGTTTGATTAACTTGAGAAAACTTTCACTTTGTTCTCTCTCCATCCCAACTCCTGTTCTTGCAACCTGTCAGTCAAGAAGTACGTCCACATATCAAGGTCTTCTATTGTAAGTGGCAAGATTGTATCCATTGCTCGACCTGTCATGTAGCTTACAACATCAGGTATTCTTCAGCAGTCACCCATTTGAGTACTGTCCAGGCTCAACATTGCTTAACTTTGATGATCGAACAAGAACAGGTGTTTCAAAATATGATTGCAATTGCATAAATATTTGTATGCTTTTAGGTTTTGCTTTCCTTTCCACTGCAATCTGAGTTGTTTTTTTGTTTTTTTTTTTTGTTTTTTTTTTGCAGAAGAGGCGGAGAATGTTTACAGTTGGGTGGCTGCTAAAATGCATTTTATGTCTGGAACTGGCAAATAGCCTTCAGTTTCTTACTAGAGCTTAAACTTCACTCTTTTAATGTCTTCTTTTTTTTTTTTTTTTTTTTTTTTTTTTTTTTAGCAGCATTATTATTTAATTCCAAAATCTAATTTTTTTTTTTTTTCAGGAGAAAATGATTCTAGTAAATCACGTCTTACTAATTAACCCATAGCTTGTGGGGAGAGAAGTGGTCTCATACCTTTCCCAAGGATTTAGATGAAATCCTTATTTCTGCCACATTTAGATTTGTGTTCACAGAGTGAACAACCGCTACTGAAGAATCTATCAGCCAAAAAATGGCTTCTAATTCTCTCTTGACCATTTTTTTTTTTTTTTTTTTTTTTAGTCAATTTCTTTTGGTCACTATTCATTGTGATTTCTGTGACAAAATAGCCGCTTTCTTTGAAATCACCCAGACACAGTATGAAGAAGGGATTTCCACAGGTTCCAAAAGGTTTTGAACACTAGTAATTCTAAAGCCTGACTTCAAAGATGCTACTGCCAGTTCTCATATTCCAACATTTCTTTAGTTTACTCTTAAATTTAAACTATAATCTAAATTGATTTGAAAAAATTAAAACAGGTTCCATTATTGTTAAAAGAAAAAAAAATTAAATAACCCCAAAATCACCCAGTTAGCAAAGGGAAAGATTTATCCTGGCTTTAAAAACTGACATTTTTAACCTTTGGGCAAATAATTCTGTAGAAATGGTTTACATTTTTGATTCTATGAATCGATTTGAAAAATTAAATTCCCCACTTGACTTGATGGTTGGCCTTTGGAATTTTGGACAAGTCTTTCACATTGTTTACTGACTTGCCATGTGATAGCAAAATCCGTACTCCAAAATTTACTCTTGAAATATTTTTTCTGTTTATATTTCAATAGAATGAAAAGGTTCTAGCCTCTTTTTTTTTCTTTTCTTTTTTTTTTATTCCAAAACCTTTTATATTATATTGTGTATTCTAAAATCTGCTTTTACTAAGTTCTGTTGCTTGTAAAGTTGCAGACATTTATCTGTCGCCTGCATTTATAGGCACACAACAAAACAGTGATAGAATTGAATGTTTGCCAATTTTCCTTACCACCATTTTTGCATATCAAAGATTAGTTCCCACCACCGCTTTCTAAATCCAAAAAGACCCGGAACAGGTTTCCCCAGATTCTGCTTTCTTAATAAAGGGGGAATAACAAAGGAATTTTTCTCATATGAATTTCCCAAACAAAATCACATAAAATCATCAATGGGCAGAGATTCTTCATGTTTGTTTTCCTCTTCTCCAATTTGAAGGCAAGCTTCCTGGATGAAGTGGAATTTCCCCAAGAAATGGAATAAAAAAAATAGGTTCCAAATCCTAGCAGTTACTGTATTTTTGGTAGATATTCAACCACTTAAAAGGACAGGATGAGTAACTAATTGCCAATAGTAATTATCTAGATGAAAATGTAGAAAAGCACAAGACCTTAATAAATCGAGCACCCAAAAAAATGAAGTCCAGTCTACAATCTATTCTCACAGCTTCTAATCTCTTAGATTAAATGCTCATTAAAAGGATCGGTAATTCTTTTTGGCTTGCAGATTGAAAGACTGCAATGATTTGCAAAGGAGTCAAGTTCGGCTAAAAGGAACATTGAGCAATTAATCCCCCCCCTCCCCACAAGAAGATCGGTTTTTGGTTATTCTGACATTTTCTGCTTGTAGCCAATAACCATGGATGGAAAAGAATATGTAAAATTGAAATTCTCAGTTCCAAACAATGAAACACTAAACAAAAATTGATTAACATTAAAAGCTTTGGTTTGAATATTTTCTTGCTTCCTCAACCAAGAAAAAAAAATTAACTTTCCAAATTTAGATAATTAACCACTTTTATTAAGTTTGGTCACAGAGATTGCTCTGCCCTTAATTCCGCCCTCCTTCACTTAACATCACCACTCCACACAGGCGGGCCTAAATTCTACCTCATGCTAACTATGCTTCCCACTTCTCAGGCATAACTGTCTTTGTGACAAATCTAATTTTAAAAGGGCATAATTTATTCTCATTAATTTCAGTTCTCCCTTCCATTTCCCTACTATTACTGCTGTACAGCAAGAACACAAACCAGATCACTGCTTCTCATTTTAACCTTCCAAACAATAGATAAAGCTTATTTCCCAATTTTTTTACCTAAATTCTCAACAATCATCGTCTTAGCAAAAGTATAAAGCAGACCATGTTCCTGTTATGACAGGATCAATTTTCATAATCCTAACCTTCACAGAAGGTTCATTCTCTGTTTTCATTTCTCAATTTGTTTTCGCCTACAAAAATATAACTCCCGTCTGCCTCTCTTCTTGCCAATGACATGTTTTTCTAATTTCCCAAGAAAGGGATAAAGCCATTTCCCAATTTTGCTGCATGGCAAACAGGAATATTGCGGTTTAAGATAATTAATAAGTTTCTCTGGTTTCTTTTAATAAAGAACTGTCTGCTACAAAACTAGATCTTTTAAGACAGTCAATTTTATGGTCATGGTAGTGAGTTATTGTTTCTTAGAAGTTAAGCAAACTAAAGAATGACGACTGTCAGCTGTAGAGAAATGTTTTTTGTAAACTCTTTGTGATTTCATTCATTGCCTAATAATCCTTCCTTGTGAGTAAATATATTTGTGAAACAATTTCTCCTTTTTTAGTAGCACTTGTAATTGGTTTTACAAAAGACATAGCACCTTATTGAAAAGTCAGCACAACACTTCATCTACTAAAATAAAAAGTCCTTAACTTTTTTTTCTTCCTTCCTTAGAATAAGAAAAAGGACCTGAAGAACTTGACCCCTCACAAGACCTGAAAGGACATCATGGCCTATAGAAGAACTGGGTCAGTCAAAATAGCCTGAAAATTTGCTTGTAATCCACTTCCAGCTTTTGGATTTGTCAAAAGACATCAGGTTTTAAAGTGATTGGAATTTGGGGGCGGGAGGGGGTCAAAACAGTAGATTGTGTTAAAATCTTTGCTCTCTTGAGAAAATGGCTTATGAAACCATGAAAATAGTAATTGCTTAAGAAACTGGTTTTCAAGCCAGAGAACTGGCATCAGGTTAAACGTCTGAGTCTACAGGAATTGGTTTGAGAATTTAAAGGGTCAAGTCAAACTTTAATTATAAATTTCAATTTTGGTTTTTGAAGTTGCGAAGATGTCAACATTATCTTAAATCTATTTTCACAAGTGTCCTTGAATTTATTTCACTTCATTTTAACCAGATTTTTTTTTTTTTTTTTTTTTTCTTCATAACAATTTTTTAAGTTAATTTCAAAGTTTTCATCTTTCATTCATATATGGAGTGTAAAGAATTTCTCTTGAATCAAATTAATTCTATGGTTTGGTTTTATCAAAAGTGTCGAATTATGGTCAAATATTTAACTACCAGAGAAAAACCATGTTCATCATTTTGTCTTTAAATCTATTTTAAAGAAGCCATTAATTTCCTCATGCTTTTTCTTGAAAGTAATTAAGTCTGAAATTAAAACTTTCAAAATCTTCCTTTGCTTCCAGTCTAATGTCTAGCAGTAATAGCAAACAATCCTAAACAGTTTAATTCATTTTTAATTTTTATTTTAATCTATTTACTAAAAAAAAAAAAAGTCACTATAAATATTGGATTGTCTGGAAAGTTCATGTGGATTTTTAAAAGAAATTAAAACAAAAATATACCATTAAATATTTATTCAACTAA
Source organism: Acanthosepion pharaonis (assembly GCA_903632075.3). Taxonomy (NCBI): domain Eukaryota; kingdom Metazoa; phylum Mollusca; class Cephalopoda; order Sepiida; family Sepiidae; genus Acanthosepion; species Acanthosepion pharaonis. The sequence continues at coordinate 46,566 of CAHIKZ030000683.1, read as the reverse complement.
ATATGAACCATTTTGTTGCACAACCTTTTTCCATTTTTCCTTCAACTTAAAGATTCCATCTTCCCAGAATTTTGGTGGTTTCTTGGCAAAGAATTCATTAAAAGGTGTTTTTTTTATGTCAGTTAATTTTTACAACAGATTAATTTGCAAGGATCTGAATAAATGAAAACACGAAGGAACTATGATAAATATGTTGGGTGGGATAACACATCCCAGCCAAGTTGCAACAATTTTACCAGGTCACAAAAGTGAGGTCTGGCTTTATCCTGATGTAAAATGACACCTTTCCAGTTCACCAATTCTGGGTGTTTTTCTTGAATTGCTACCTTTTAATTCATCCAGTTGCGAGTAGTACTTTTCAGAATAAATTGATTGGTTACTTAGCAGAAGCACGTAGTACAGGATTCCTTTCCAATCCCATCAGATGCACAGCATGACTTTCTTAGGATGAAGACCTGCCGATTGAGGTGGCTAAAGTTGGCTCATGTCGCTTACCCCAGGATCTTTTTTGCTGAACATTGTTGTAAACCATCCATTTCTCAACACCTGTCACAATTTGCTTTGAAAAGTGCATTTTCATACAGAAAATCCCAGATAAAAGGTAATCAAAAAGATTCTTTTCACTCAGATCATGTGGTGCTCAAACATCGTAGCAATTTGAGTACCTGAGCTTCACTAAGTGTTCATGGATGGTGGATTTTGATAAATTTAATGTTTCTGCCAATTTTTTTTTTTTTTTTTGTAATGCAGGTTATTCTCAATGTCTTGATTTGGTCATCATCTGTAATGGAGGTGTCTGCTTTAATGTTTTTCATCAATAAGGCTACAATCATCAACTCTAAACTTAGCGAATCACTTCCGTACAGTCCTGTCAGGTAAAACACCTTCACCGTACTTTTTTTGTTGTTGTTGTTGCTTGCGAGGCATTTTTGCCTTTACAGCAAAAAGAAAAACAAACAAAAAAAAAATGCACCCTATAATCATCCATTTTCATAAGGATGCAAAATGGGCATGAAAGTAATTTTCAACTTTTTTCCTCAAGAGATAGTTTAACTGTGCTCTAATCAGAAATGCATATACCTGTTGAAGAATTTAACGTAGGTATCATCACTAATTTGCTAAAAAAGAGCATACCCATATGAAAACAATTTGTCTAAATGTTATTAAGAGGAAAAACTAAAGTATTTAATTTTCTTACATTTTTAATCCTTCCTAGCACATCTGAAATTTTAGTTTCGGTGTGTAAGCAAAATGTAAAAAAAAAAAAAAAAAACATTTGAGGAAAACTAGAAAATTTAAAGTTTACTCAATGTGATTGAAAAGAATTTTTTGGCAAAAAAAATAAAATTTAGTTGAAAATAAGGTGTGAATTGACGTTTACGTCAATGTAATGACAGCTGATGTGAGAAGTTATCGGACGGAAGAACAAAAGTGAGAATATTTTCGAATTTTAATTGAACCAGCTTATTTAACTATACAGTAATTATTAAATACTTTCAAAAGTCATAAAAATTTTTTTAACGAAGATATGTCCAAAGCCTCCACTCCACTGTTTCAGTCCTTAAAATTGAAACTAAAACAGAAATTGCATTGTCTCTTGAAAAGCAAATTAATATTTTAAAAATTTAATTAAAATTCTTAGTCAAATAGGATGCAAGAAAGAAAAAAATTTTGAAAATGCGACGATGATGGTCAGTCAATCAGAATTTAATACAATGTACGTGCTCGCCAAAAGAAAAACAAGATCTTTTATGAGGACTGGTTCTTGTCAGGGGAAACAACTCTTAAAACACGTAACATTACTTAACCGTCCATCTATATATTTGGATAAAAAACGTTTTAAAACTTTGTACACTCAAAAAAATATTTTAAAATCGCAAATTGTAATAAGCTTTCACATTTATAATCTGTAAAAATATCTACTTGACAACATTCCCTAAAATGCACGGACTGAAACTTAATTTTTAATATTATCACATTATTTAAAATTGAAAAAATAAAAAAAATCCTCGGAAAAATTCATCTTTCATCGGAAAAATATTTTTGCTTCAGACAATCACAATATAATCCTTAAAGTTTTTAATGACTTTTATGAATAATGTTTTTGTTATCAAAACAACAAAAAAAAAACGATGATTTATATTCTTCAGTCTTCTGCTTTTAAGTTAAAAGCAGAAAACTTTGAAGAATATAACTTTGAACTAATATAATCATTAAAACTTAAAGATACATTTCTCGAGTTTTCATGAAGAAGGGGGGGTAACATGTAGAAAAAAAATGAAGTCTAAAAAATTTTCATTCATTTGAGAATTACTCAGTTTCATTAAAATCCAATAATTATTTTTAATTTATGCAAGAATTTCCAAATCAATGTATTTCACACTTGAAAAAGGCGCTAAGAAAGAAAGAAAAACACTAATGGTAAAAAAAATATTACGTAGAGACCGCTGACGTTAAAAAAATTTTTAACCAAAATTTGGAACGCTCTAGAAAGGATAAAAAAAATAAAATTAAGTAATATTATTTATTACTTAATTTTATTTAATAAAATACCTTGGTCTTTCCTCTTACTTAATAATAACAAGCATTTTGAAGATAAAGCTACATTTTTATTAAGTTTGAGGCCTTTTATTCATCATGCTATTTTTTTCGACAAGTTAGTGGAGGTACCCAATTTGACGTGTTCTCATATGTTGAACAAGAACGACTAAAAAAAAAAATCGACATGAACTTTATGAACAACCCAATATTGCATGATGAAGTTTATAATTAGCCAAATTTCTCTAAAAAGAGAAAAAATTCTTTGAAGAAGCTATTTAGAAACTATTCTAGTTGTTTGCTTTACTGCCGCCATCACAAGTGAACCAAGAAAAAACGTCGTTCACATTTCTACATTTTTCTGATTTTCTCTAGAGATTCGTTGTTTCTGTTGGGAAAAAAAAAAGTTTTTGTCCCAGAAAAAAATTTCCAGTAGCTGAATTAAAGCTAACTCCTGAATATTTTCGACACTTTTCTAGGTTGACTAATTACAATTGTTAATCTTGCAAATTAACATCTGTTTCCAGGAAAGCTCAAAACTTTCCTCGGTTTGTAGCAAGGGACGGAATTGGGCGATAAGTATTGTCCCTTGTAAATTCATTATTTCGTAGTTTTGTGTTATTATCAGAAGTATTTTAAAAAGAATTGAAAAAGATTTTTTTTCTATTTTCACTGACATCACACGATGCATTTTTAAAAAAAGGGAAAAAATTACCAATACTGAATCAGTAAAATTAGCCAAATATTTAAAAAGATGGAAGGGAAAACATTGAGGTTAAAAAAAAACTACACAAGTAAAATAAAAAACGATTTCTTGAAGGAAAAATTTGAGTTGAGTAACCCAATTGAAGTTGCTGTCAGACATGGAGATATAAATGCTCATTCAGAGCAAGCCTTAAAAATAGGTATTGCATTTTGCTGGAGGTACCTAAGTTTAAAATGATTTTTCTTAAAATGAAAAAAATATATATTTCTTGAAGCTTTTGTTTTCGTTTGAATTTCAAGCTAATGGATTAAAATATCTCCAAGAGGCTAAATACAGTGTAACCCGGATATAAGAGAGTTGTCGGGACCGGAGAAGTCTCTTAAATCCGGGTTTGGTCTATTTTATAAACATTAACACAGGCTCTAATTTGGGACCAGAGAAAATCTCTCTTATATCCGGGTTTCTCTTATATCCGGGTTACACTAACTGGCTGTATTTCAAAATTAATTTATTTTAAATTGAATGGGAGGAGTTTTCATTTTGAAATCACTAAAAAAAAAAAAAATCTTTTTTTTTTTTTTTTTTTTTAGCCATCTTTCATCTATTAAAAAAAAACCTTTTCTGAAACTACTTGAAGAATGTCAGCCGACTTAAAGTTTTAATTAATTTGATTTGAAACATTACTTTTAGTTTCTTTAAAATATTGCAGAAATGGGTCCTTTTTTTTTAACACTGATGTAAGTGTTTATTTAATGTGTTAACAGCTTGACTGACGAACGGAAGGTTATCTTTTTTGTGGTGGACATAAAATTACTTGAGGAATATAAAGTGACCTCTTTTATATAAGTTTTTAAACAACTTGGTAATCTCCATAATCTTAGAAAATTGCCAATAAACTTTAAATTTACTATAGTAACCGCTCTTATTTTCTGATAATGTATGAATTTGTCGGAGTTACCGCCTCCTTCACTCCTTAAACTAAGAGAACAGGTCACTTCGACCTTGACCTTTCGGTTGTGCTCCCTACACGCTGTTAACCCGAGGTAGAGACTAGCAAGTTACCTTTTCAGTTTAGTTATATTACGAACCTAGTCGTAATATACTTCTAGACATTTTTAGGCCTTAGTTTCCATTTAGCTAATCTCGACTTTTTTTTTTAAAGAGACTTTACTGTGTTAGATTGCCAATTCTCTTGCTAGTCTCCCTTACCACAAGACTGACTTCTCGCTAAATTTAGGGTCGGCGACTGAAACGGTCGGTATGCAGGCTCCTGGCCTCCGTGGCCAGGACGTTGACCACCGGGCTGTGTATTAGTTTACGCTCCCATTTCTTTTTGTCTGCCAACTTGACGATAGTTGGAAACTTTCCTTCTCTCTCTCTCTCTCTCCTTCGCCTACTTCTGGCTCCTTGACCCTGTTCGACGCTTGGCATTCCGTCCCTACTGGCTGCCTGCATGTCGTCCATAACCTTTCCCGTACACTACGTTGATAATTATTACGGGAGGTTACTAATATCGGACTCGACCGGCAGACACGCAACGCCTGCGCTGGACCTTTGACATGCCCGAACAACATCACAACGCCAGCTCCTCTTTCCTTCCCAACACGTCAAGTTGGCATCCCGGCAACGACCAACATCAACCTCAAACTACAATGACCAGCAGCGATCATCTGCAACGACCGACATCAACTGCAACTACAGCGATTTTCTGCATTAACCAGCAGCGATCACCTGTAACGACACCTGTAACAACCAACCTCGACCATCAATGCCTGCACCGGAACGTCTGCATCTCTACCGTTCCGACCACCTTTATTTCTTTATTACTTTTCTAGAATAAATTAGCTTATATTTTATATATCCTCATTCTGTCGTCCATGTTGTTTCACCTTGTCAGATTTAACGTCTTCGAAAATGCTAGCGGGCCTCTCGTGACCTCATCACCCTTTTGTGATACGGGGGTGCTCGAGGGGTCCGCTACAAATTTCCGTATTTACAAAAAGGTACGTTTATACACACACGAATTCAAAATTCTTTTTAAAATATTGGTGGGCGGGGAGGTTGCTATATTGTAGTAAGCTTTTCCATTTATGATTAGTAAATATACATTTTACTTAACATCATCTAACCGGTACAAATTAATAAGAAATTTAAAAGATGTAAAAGTTTATAATTTATTCTAAAAAGTTTATAAAATTGAAAAAAAAAAATTTCTTGTAAAAATTCATTATTCATCGAAAACATTTTTTCAATAGTGTCTATTCAAAGAAATTAAAAGATTTTGTTTATTAGATAATTACTTTTATTGCTATTTTTATTTTACAATTCCAAACATTTTTGCGAACTAGTGTTCCGGTTTCGCACACACACACAAAAAAAACATAAAATTTCCAAGGACACGGATTTCAGAAAATTACTGCCTTAACATACTGAAATTTTCAAAGGTATTTTCAAACACTCTTGGACTCTACTTTGAGCAATAAGAATGTATAATTTCTCTCAAAGCTTAACAGAAGAATTGTGATGAATTCGATCATAAACGGAAATAACATGCTCATCATTAAGTAATCACACCTAAAGATCGGAAGCTCCCGAAGGATTAATATATATATATGCGGTACTTATTGAAAAGTGCTCAATATCAGTTGGTTGGTTATTTTGTTTTACGGACTATCAAACTCAGTGGGTCATTTAATGTCAACACTGTTTTGGAATGGATTTTAGCATTGTTTGGTAGAAAACATATATATATATATATAATTATATAGTTGTATATTTAGGCAGCAATCCTTCCTTTATGCATGTTTCATTAAAAACGACAGACAAGGTACTACGGTTGAGCTTTTTATTTAATTTTTCTTGTGTTCTGACAAGAGCTTTCTTTTCTGGACAAAGGGTGTGTAAGAACTGTCCGAATGTTTTATATTTCCGAGCGCTTTCGGCTATACGTTTAGCCATTATCAAGGATGATTCGATTTTCAGCTTAATTTAGTGTGTGCGTTCTGTGTATGTATCAGTGTGTGGTAGGGATGTTTTTAATTCCCGAATACGGTTAGCACATTGTGGCTTTGTTCGTAGTTAATATTGTTAAGAGTTGGCTTTTTCTTTTTTATTATTAATATTTTATTATTTCCCGGTATACCAAACGTGGCTTGGGATCCAATAAAAGATTATTTCTTTATTTTTTGATAAATGATCTACTCTGCGTGTGGTTAAAGGGTCAGTAAAGGTTTTATTTTTTTTTAAGTCAGTAAGTGCAGACAAAGAGTCTGCGAAAATGAATTTATTGTGGTTGTTTGTGGTTATTATGTCAAGTGCCAAATTAACAGCAATTATTTCACCACTATATATGGAAGCCATGTTTGTAATTCTTTTCCGTTTCTTATGATCTTTTAGTATGGCAGCGCATCCAACTTTATCGTTTTTTGCTCCATCCGTATATACATAAAGGTAATCTGGGTAGTTATGTTTTTATATCGAGTAATTCGGATTGGTATACTATTGGGTTTGTTTTGAATTTCGGATATTTTGTCAGGTCAAGAATTACTTTAGGCTGATTTATAATCCGGGGTGGGGGGTTGGAAGATAATTGATTTGTAAATTTGTGTTGTATCTGTTTTCCTTCTATGATCTTTTTTATCCATGAACCAAAAAGTTTGATGGAACGTTTCTTTTTGCTGAAAAAGCTCTGAACTGTGGATGGAAAGTAGTATTGAAAACTGGATTTATAGGCATGATGAGAGTTTTAGGTAATATTGCAAAGCAAGTTTTTCATGTCTTAGTTTAAGAGATGGTTCATTTGCCTCTGTATATAGGCTCTCAACAGGAGAGGTGTTATATGCTCCAAGGGCTAGCCTAAGTCCTTGATGGTGTATGGTATTTAGTTCTTTCACGTATGTTTTTCTGGCTGTTCCATATATAAAGCAGCCATAATCAAGTTTGATCTGATTAGAGAGCGATACAATTTCAATAATGTTTCTTTGCTTCTTCCCCAATCGCTATGTGCTATGGTTCTGAGTAATTGCATTGTTTTATTACATTTTGTTCTCAAGTATTTAATATGGAGAATAAAGTAGAGTTTACAGTCAAAAATGACTCCTAGGTATTTGTATTGATCTAAAATTGGAATTTCGGTGTAGTCGAGTTTCAGTACTGGATCAAGGTGGAGTTTATGTTGGTTGCAGAAGTGGATAAATTTGGCTTTTTTTTTTCTTTTGAGAATCTTAGTCCATTCTCTGTGATCCATTTATTGAGGCAGATCTGGAGTTGTCTTTCTATATGGTTCATGTTTTTTGCTCTATAACATATCAGGAAGTCATCCACAAACAAAGCACAGTCTGTTCCACTATTTATGTTTTTTACAATATCATTTTTATCTTGATACTAAATAGTGTGACAGACAATACAATGCCTTGAGGTGCACCAATTTCTTGTTCTTTTTCTTCAGAGAACATATTCCCCATCCTAACGTTAAATCTTTATCTTGTAGGAAGTTTTGATAAATATAGGCATTCTACCTTCTAGGTCAAGGTTTTTAAGGTCTCTTACTATGCTTTACTTCCACGTTGTGTCATATGCCTTTTCGAGATCAAAAAAAAAACACTGACACGAGATGTTCTTTTTTAATAGAAGCCTCTCTGATAAATCAGATCTATAGGGTTACTTCGGCTTCTAAAACCAGACTGATATTCCATTATCAATTTATTGCTTTCAAGGTACCAAATCAATCTGGCATTGATCATTCTCTCTCGTGTTTTGCACACAACTGTTAAGAGTAATGGGTCTGTAGTTTTTTGCATTTGTATTATCTTTTAAAGGTTTTGGTATCGGTATAACTGGTTTGTTTCTATATTTTATGGATGTCACCACTTATCCATATATCATTGTACATTTGTAGGAGCTAAGCATCAGCTTAGGGTAAATATCAGATCTGATAGAAAGCATTTCATTTCGACAGATTTCAGCGAAAGGTGAGTGACTGAGGCGAGCCTAGTTCGTGTAGACGGGGTTAGCTTTGATTTTCTCTTTTAAATCCCCTTGATGCAACGGGGCGGTTTCCTGTGAACCCTCCCCTGCTTAAGTTAGACACTATTATGTTTTCTTAGTTAATGTGAATAAGTTTTGTTCCTGGCATTCTCTTTTGTTATGATCCATGTTGGGATTCTCAACCTCCCCAGTTTGGTTTTGCCTCCTATTTTCATCACGCATGCGTCAGCATTCGATTTTCATCCACCCCCTTCCATTAGTGAGTGTGCGTCTTGATTCTGTCTCTCGACAGAAAACAGCGGCCACTCTTATTATTTGGACGGGTCCTACTAATATTTGTTTTCTTTTAGAGTTTTATCTTTGTGTTACATTTTTAGTTTGTTTTCTGTGTTCATTCACCCCCCCCCATCATTTCATGATTCATGAAATTCATATATTTTGAACTTTCAAATTTTTATGTCATGGGGTGTTTTGTAAGACCCCTGCGAATATGCGGTGTTGTGGTATATGCAGGATCGAGAGGTGATGGACAAGTTCTTGTAGTGAATGAGTAAATTATAATGCACCTCTATCTCTACTCCCCCTTTGGCCTTGTGCCAGAATTTTGTATAATACGAAATAAATACCCTATCAACGTGCGGAAACCAGACATCGCCTTAAAAGTCAGTTTATGGGATTTTGGTCCTTGTGTCTACATCCGTATCTAAAGCAGATTTGCTTTGTTACATTCCACTCCAATGTGGCTAGGAATTCAACAGTTTGATGTCCTTATGTTTGCAACTAGTGCTGCTCCTTTTGCATAATAGTTTCATAATGTGTAAGTTGTTGAATTGTTGTTTGTTTGTTTTTTTTTCATTTAAAGCCATTAGGATAGAGAGTTCGAAAAAAAATTCTTTGCTTTCTGTCATGGTGTTGAGAGCCTCAAGTTCGATTGCATATGCCTCAGCAGTGAAAATAGAACTTCCCATTGGTAGATGCTTTTTTTTCTTTTGTAATAGTTTGGTCCACTGCTGCGCATCCTGCCCTGTCCTCACACTGACCCCATCTGTATAGATGGCTGTATGGTTAGTGTAGTTTTTCAATATGACCTGAAACTTGTCCAAGAATGTGAGTCAGTGAGTTTTTTTTTTTTTTTGTTTAGGTTACTGTCCATGAAGGAATACTGGCTGCCGTCGTTTCTTGCATGTTTGAGAGTATGGTCCCTAATTCTTCAGTAATGGATTTCATTCAGAGCCCATAGGATTGTATTTTTGTTGGAATAGATCACATTAATTAGGTTTTAAGGGACTTTTGTAAGCCGAGTTAGTTGGTCATGATTTTATTTTGACATAGTACTGTAGTGCCAGTTTAGTGCACTTTAAATGTGGAGGTGTTTCATTAGCTTCTGTGTATAAGCTCTCCACTGGGGATGTCTTAAAAGCCCCAAGTACTAGTCTGAGACCTTCATGATAGGTTCCGTTGGGTATTTTAAGTATGATTTTCTGTTCGCCCCCATTTATGAAACTAGCATAATTCATATTCCACCATTGTCCACAGGTGAACCCTTTCTGGGACTACGTTGGTGAATTAACGGCTCGTATCGATCCCAAGCAACTTGTGTCCATTGATCTCGCATACGTGTACCAGTGTGTCGCCACCCGTTCTCTGGGATGAAATGGGGTCGTGTTTTTCACGTCGCTCGCCCTGGACGTCGTGGATGGAGGGAATGTCGGATTCTTTGTGCATCATATCAAGATGAAGATCAGAACTGATAGAAAGCGTTTATTGTTGGCAGATTTCAGCGAAAGGTCGGTAACTGTGGCGAGCTTGGGTCGTGTGAAGGGGGATAGTCTTGACTTTCTCTTAAGTCCCCTTTGATGCAACGGGACGGTTTCCTTTTAACCGTCCCCTCCTAGTTAAGTTAGACACTATTTATTTACCTAGTTAATATGATTAAGTGTTACTCCCGGCCTTCTCTTTTGTTATGATCCATGTCAAGATTCTCAACTTCCCGAGTTTGTTTTTGGACCCTCTTTATTATTATTATTATTATGACGAATGGTTCAGTCTTTGGCTTTCTCACTCAGTCATTTAGTTTTTTGAGTGAAGTTGTTATATGTATAATTTTTTGAGTGAAGTTGTTATATGTATAATTTTTTGAGTGAAGTTGTTATATGTATAATTTAATGTTTGTTGATCTGTCCCCACCACCCCCATTCAGTCGGATCCACAACACGCATTTTATTTTTTTTAAATATTTTAGAAGGGGAATGAATGTTAATTTTTTGTCAAATATGATGCCTTCAAGGCGATCCCAGCCATTAATTTAAGTCGGGGACGCAATATCCTTGTCATTAAGGAAGGTCGTCGTCCTCTCTGCTGGTCCTGTAATCACGCGGGGCACTTATCAAAGCAAACCAGCAGCACCCAAGGAAACTATGGAAGCCGAAAAGTCTGGCCAGACCTCACTGACTAGATAGAAGTTGTAAAGTTTGGCTACCCCTTCTCCCACCCCCAAGCATGATGTCGCACCCAAAAACTCCGTTTCGACGAAAAAAAAGACGAAACAACAGCAGCAGCCGAAGGTGGAGAAGAAGCAGCAGCAGCTGAAGGAACAGACAGCAGCCGCAAACTAAACGAACTAAAAGGAACAACCAGGTAAGGCTAGGAGCCTCCCCCCCCCCTCATTTTCATCCTCTCCTAAACCTTCCCAAGAAAAGAAAAAAAGAAAAAGACAGAAAACCTTTCCCCAGAGGGGATAAAATATGACACGGCCTTGAATGAAACCTTTCCTTGCAGAGGAAGGTCCTCTTGAGGCCGTTGTTTAAGTTAACGTCCGAAAGACGCATTCCAAGAACTCCTGATGGCGCTAATTGAGACGCCAGAATTAAATTGTCGCAGCACTGTGCAGGGACGGTTCCCGGTGCAATAAAAGTGCGTATTTCCGAAGCTCTTCTCTCTGCAATACAGTGACTTCCAGGAAAGTCTGGATGGCTACTAGGAATTAGACTAGATGACAAACTGGAAAGACAGTTTGACCGTGCGGAAAGACCATAAAAGAAGCATGGCCGGGTTAGCACCCCGCCATGTAGATCTAAAAACCCTGCTAAAAACGATGACACGAATCAATACTCCCAAGGGGTCCCGAGAAGGAGAGAGGATGAGACCCCTAACAGGACGGCTCGCTCGGAAACGACTTACGATACGAATATTCGGACCATGAGTTTGACATGCCCATGCGGAAGAAGCTGCAAAAATATACGCGGTTTGCGAATTTACCAGACCAGAATGAAATGTCAGAGGGAGATAACATCAACGCAACGCACAGGAACTTCTCCTGGTCAGACGGAGGAGGAGCAGGGCCAGGAAGCTCACCACAGTGCCCAGTCTCTCCATGCTAGTAATGATATCTCCCTCATAACAAGAAGCTCGGCGTTTCACAAGAAAATAAAATGGCCAGCAGCCGCAGAAAAACAAACCTGGCAAGAATTCGAGACGGACATCTGCGACGTTCTCAACACCGTAAGTAAAGGATCAGTAGACCGATGACTCCAGACAATGTCAAAAATTATTTTCACTTACGGTGCAGAGCGTTTTGGGTACACAAAAGAAAGAAAGAGCGCTATTAGGAAATAAAATCGGAGAGAAATAAAAATCAAGGAATTAAGACAAGAGCTAAAAACCCTTAAAAAGTCCTACAAATCCGCTCCCCCAGAAGGAAAAGAACCGCTTCGAGAACTTAGGGAAATAATTAGAAGTAAATTAAAGTCTATTCGTAGGGCAGAATGGCACAGGAAGAGGAGGAAAGAAAGAGCACAAAAAAGAGCAGCATTTATCTCTAACCCATATGGTTTTACGAAAAATCTGTTAGATGATAAACGTAGTGGTAAACTTAATAGTAACAAGGAAGAAATCAATGCATTCCTTAAAAATATGTTAAGTGACCCTCTTAAACACCAAGAACTAGTCGACAACCCCTATTTGATGATGCCTGATAAACCCTCATCAGAATTTGACCTAAGCGATCCAAAATGGAAGGAAATCCAAGAGGTTTTGAGAAAAGCGAGAACAAGCTCAGCACCGGGGCCTAATGGAGTTCCGTACATCGTTTATAAACGGTGCCCCCAAATCCTTCGAATTTTCTGGAAGCTAATAATAATTTGGAGGCGAGGACGCATAACAGAACAATGGCGACACTCGGAAGGAATATGGATCTCCAAAGAGGATGGAGCCAATAATATTAATCAATTCAGATGCATCTCCTTATTGAACGTTGAAGGGAAAATCTTCTTTAGTATCCTAAATCAACGTCTATCAAGATTCCTAATTCGAAATGATTATATCGATACTTCGGTTCAGAAAGGAGGGGTTCCAGGCGCACCAGGTTGTGTCGAACACACAGGTGTCATATCGCAGTTGTTGAAAGACACGAAAAGATGTAAAGGAGACATCGCAGTCCTTTGGTTGGACCTAAGGAACGCTTATGGTTCGATCCTGCATGAATTAGTCAAAGTCGCGCTGGTGCGACACCACATGCCCCTCAAAGTTACGGAGCTTATTTCAGATTATTATAATAATTTCAAAATGAGAGCAGTAGAAGATAAATCAATGTCGGATTGGCACGTTCTAGAAAGGGGGATAATAACTGGATGCACAATTTCATCAACTCTCTTCGCTTTGGCAATGAATATGCTGATCAAAGCGGCAGAAACTGAATGCAGAAGGCCCATTACAAGATCTGGCCTAAGACAGACCCCTATACGTGCGTACATGGACGACATGACATTAACAACCTCGTCGGTCATAGGAGCAAGATGGCTGCTAAAGGGAATTGAAAAGCTTATCACATGGGCGAGAATGAGCTTTAACGACTCGAAATCTAGATCTTTTGTGTTAAAAAAAAAAGGAATATTAACAGAAGAACATTTTAAATTATCGGGCGTACCCATCCCTACGATTAGGCAAAATCCGGTGAAGTGCCTAGGGAAGAGATTTGATGCCTCCCTAAAAAATTCTGTAGAAATAGACCAAACTAAAGTCAACTTGGGGAACTGGTTAAACAAGGTTGACAAGTCTGGTTTACCCGGGCGTTTCAAAGCATGGATATACCAACACGCGGTCCTTCTCAAATTACTCTGGCCAATAACCGTATATAATTTTACAACTTCAACAGTAGAAATCATGGAAAGAGGCATAACAGCTAGACTACGCAGATGGCTTGGTTTACCTAGATCATTGTCTAGTATTGCTTTGTATGGAAACTCCAACTCACTGCATCTTCCATTTACAAGACTGGTGGAGGAGTATAAGGTTGCCAAGGTGAGATCTACCATACAATATAATTTCTCCGATGACCCCAAAGTAGCTGGAGCAGGCATTGAGGTCTACACAGGAAGGAAACAGAAAGCTAGGAACGAACTAAAAAACTATGGCAGAAGAAAGGCTCCGCGCAAAAACTATATTAGGTACTGTAGCAAAAGGTCGTGCTGGCCTGGGGTATTTTCCTTCAATTAGATACGATAGAGTAGCAGGGAAAGGAAAATACGCTCTGCTGCAGGAAGAAGTGCAGAAAAGCAAAGAAGAATCAAGGGTAACCAAAATGGTAGGGATGAGCAAGCAAGGCGCCTGGACAAAATGGGAGTCCATCATCCACCGAAAAGTGAAATGGGAAGATATTTGGCATTACAACATGGGGCTAAAATTCTTAATCAATGCCGTGTACGACACCCTACCCAGCCCCGCTAATCTGAAATTATGGAACAAATCAGATTCGCCCAATTGCCAATTGTGCGGACAGATAGGAACGTTAAAACATATCCTCAGCAGCTGTCCATCAGCACTAGCGGATGGTCGGTATAAATGGCGGCACGATGAGATATTAAAAGAAATCGCAGAAATTTTACGACTAGCGATACAAGTAAATGTATTAAATCCCCACCAAAGTTCCATAGAGTTCTTAAAAGTCGGTTCCAAACCTCAGAAGAAAAATCCCTCAAAAATAAACCTACTCACATGTGCTACAGACTGGGTCGTAAAGACCGATTTAGGGTCTAGACTGATGTTCCCAGAGCACATAGCCCACACTCAATTACGTCCAGACAGTGTTCTTTTCCAATAATCTAAAAATCGTAATTTTGTGGGAATTAACGGTTCCTTGGGAAGAGCACATTGAAGAGGCTAATGAAAGGAAGAAATTCAAATATGAGGAATTATTAGAGGCATGCAGGACAAATGGCTGGAAGGCGAGCTGTATGCCAATCGAAGTGGGAACCAGAGGCTTTGCAGCACGGTCGCTCTGCAGAGCCTTAACAGATATTGGATTGGTGGGTTTAAAGAAACGAAAAGCCATTAAACCCATTACCGACACCGCTGAGCGAACTGCCAAATGGCTGTGGATTAAGCGAAATAGTGCATAGCTCCATAAAATCTAGGAATGACCAATCATAAAAGTAAAACCAAAGGAAAATTTAAATTATTACTTGCAGAAAATACTTATTAACACACGCTAAGCGTTTGTAAGGGTGTTTTTCTTTTCGAAGATTTTATTACTGCTGAATTTCCCTTCCTTGTGCTACTCTTTCCTTTTTGTTTTATTATCTTTTGTTTTTTAATCTAAACTATGCGTTTGCATTGATCAAATTGTACATAAATTTAAAATTTGCCACTTCAACGGAAAGCAAAATGTATATATAAGCAACAAATCTGTATATTCATATACCGATGGAATTTAAGTAAAATTGACATTCATTTATTCTAATCGTTTAAGCGCCAGTCGTTCGGGGTTTATCATTACTGCCAACCCTTTTTACTTATTTTTTTTTTCATTTTATCTTTTCGGGGGGTAATTGGTGAATTTTCAATTTTAAAAACGACAATTCTGTACATACACATATCAATGTAATTTTCTTTTTCTTTTGTTTTTTTTAGCGTACATTTTTTTTGCTCGTATAACTTCTTTCTTTTTAGGTTTTACACGTCAAACCTTCAGTCTTTTGAGGCGGGGTATATCATTATTATTTATATTAGTTATTTATCTTTCGTAGGGTAGTTTATTGGAATTTTAACTTTAAGAACAGCACTTGAGTGTGTGTATGTGTATATGTATATTTGTATATATATATGTGTGTGTGTGTGCACACGTCGATGTTTTGTTTTTTTTTTTGTTTTCGCAAAAACTTATTCTTTCAAGGGATTAGGGAATTACTGTCTTAATTTTAGGCCGAAAGTCATTAAATTATAATATATGGCAAAAAAAAGTTTTTTTTTTGTTTTTTTTTTTTTTTTTCTTGTTGAGGGTGGGGGGGGACTTGGGATAATTTTTTTCTTGTGGGGGGCTTGGGATAACATAATAGTGGCATTTCAACTGTAAACCGGAAAACTTGTATAAACGCATATAGATGTAGTATATTGTACTCAAATTTTTATAAGTACATTTATTTTAATCGGTTAACCTACAGTCATTCTGGATGGGGAATATTATTATTATTGTTTTTAATATATAAACTTAAAAACTAGCAACAAATTAACAATTTTCTTCCTTCCGACTTTTTGAATAACCCAACTTACCTGAGCGCTATGGACTTTCCCTATGTGTATCCTGCTAGTATCGAGTACAAGTCGGCTGAGACAATTATAAAAATCAGTGTCGCATAGCGTGGTAGAGAAGGAGGGTGCGTCGGAGCCTGATCAGCTCTGACGGGGTCGACCCAGCGAGGATGGTATGATGTTGCAAGGCCCGAAACTACCCAATGACCCGAGTAATTACATCACTGACGACACCCTCCTGCTCAATAAAAGTGCGTATTTCCGAAGCAATTAAGTGTTACTCCCGGCCTTCTCTTTTGTTATGATCCACGTCAAGATTCTCAACTTCCCGAGTTTGTTTTTGTACCTCTTTATTATTACGAATGATTCTCACTTTGCGACAGATTCTGAAAAATCACCCATTTTAAGTGCTTGGAAACGTTTACTATTTGTGCTGTGTTTTGCATTGTCAATTCGTCGTCAAGAGAAGACTTGAAAAGATTTTAACTTTTAATTGAAATTTATCAAAACATAAGCCGACAATTGAAAAATCAAAAACAAGTGAAATGCGTTCAGGTTGAGATTCACATGGAAGTTTACAAAATCAGGGTCGGTCGAATTTTCATACATTACGGTTTGAGTTTATTTTGTTTAACAGCATATCAACTTCAATACGTTATTTAATGCCGACAAGATTTTTCGAATAGATTCTTATGAATAGAATAAGTATTCTTTGTAAGAAATCAGTTTTTAGATCAGGTTTCATTGACGTATTTTCGTAAAGATAGTTTGGTTTCATTGATGTATCCTTTTCAGATATAAAAAGTTTGTAGAAAAGTTTTGCCATTCTTTTTTTTTTTTTTTTTTTTTTTTTTTTTTTTTTTGGTATAAGCCCACGGTTTTAAGAAATAATATCCATTTTTGCTTTTTCGAAAATCTCGTGTTTATATAATAGTTTTATCTTGAGAGAGAGCAAGCTTTGAACGCTCTGTTAATAGAGTATGCCATTTCATATGCTTGGTATACTGGCTGAGGTTAGGAAAAGGTGCAGAAGACTTTGCCGGTAATTCACAACAATACACGGAGATGATATTAATCGACCCAAAAGGCAAGAAAGCCAAATAATATTTGGTTCTTCTATCGATTCTGAAGAAACGAGGATTTCGTTTGTTATTCGCAAATAACCAAAGCGATGAAATAGCTTGTGAAAAGACGGAAACATTGCATTGGTTTCTTCAACGCCTTGGAGAAGAAAAGGCGGTAAAAATGGCGATAGGTTTTGTTATTCCGACGAGTAGTGAACTAGGCAAGGCAAAAACCTTCACCTCCCTGATGTATTTGGTATACCCGATAGCCATTTTGTCACTTGTTTAGAGGTTACTTGCATTATTTACATTATTTCGACTGTTATTCCCATCTTCATTGCCAAATTCACAACGTTTCGGCCGTTGTACTCTCCGACCTTCTTCGGGTGATTTGAATTTCGAACCGGACCCTTTAGTTTGTCAGAGGTAGATTGTTCTAGTTCCACGTGCCATGCCTCTTCGGGATGTTTAGAGTCTGTAATGGAAAAGACAGCCATGCTGTGTGTATTTGGACGGGTCTCTCCAGTGCAAGTCTGGTTTAGCATTTCATTGTGGAACAAGTGAAAAAATTATCTTAGAGTATTCAGCTGCTGAACGAGTGCCATATTGAGATTTGTGCCAATACAGACACTGGAAGCTTGTGAACGGAGTTTAGAGAATTTCGTTTTAAAGGCGACAAGCAAGTTGTAGCGATTTCAGTCAGAAGCCGACCGAAAAGGATTTAGATATGCTTAGTTCTATTGGATTGGTAAAACGTGGTTACGACATTCAAAACAAACTCATATCTTCTACAGATGTGCTTTTTTTATATATTTATTTTTATATATATATATATATATATATATATATATATATATATATATATATATATATATATATATGTGTGATATTTAAAGTAGACCTCTTTCAGGTCCATGATTTCTCGGGAAATGGAAGAAACCATTTTCAACAATAGGTGTTATTTGGTTCTACTTACCGAAAAAATCAAACTCGTTCAACAATCGACTTTGCCCAAATGAGATTCTTCAAAAAAAGAACTTCTCAAAACTTTACCCAGTTTTTTTTTTCCTTCACGATATCTTTTATTTCCATTGGATTTTAGAAA
Source organism: Acanthosepion pharaonis (assembly GCA_903632075.3). Classification (NCBI taxonomy): domain Eukaryota; kingdom Metazoa; phylum Mollusca; class Cephalopoda; order Sepiida; family Sepiidae; genus Acanthosepion; species Acanthosepion pharaonis. The sequence goes on along the minus strand of CAHIKZ030000683.1, from coordinate 28,643 downwards.
ATAAAATTGACAATTGTTTATATAGAGAAATGTATTTTTTCCAATTACAATAATCGTACTTAAAACTGGACAATTACACCGGAGCCTTTTTTATGAAAGTGCATTTGCAATTCAAATTTTATGCTAAATTAGACACCAATTTTGTGTCTGTCTTTACATAATTTTGAAGTACGGTAGCCTATAAAAAGAAAGGATGAAGTTGTAGCCTAAATGAATATTGTATGTTCTTTTTCTCGACGTAAAAAAAAAACTTAAATAATTTTGACAAATGAATTGTCGTATATCGTCGCTCAAATTTATTTAAAAGACATCAGTTTAAACCATCAAATATTCTTACAGATTGACAGCGAAATTTTAACTCATCTGCTGTATTCAAACGGTAAGCCTCTACTCCGCCAGCGTGGATGCTTTTCAAAGTCGTGAAAAGGCTTTCTTGGTATCATCCTGCCGTATTCAAAAGATATTGCACCTTCAGGTTACCATTCATTCCAGAATTCTTTTAAGGAGAAAAATAATCCGTTCCTTAGACGAGTCCAACATGAATTTAGAGCAGTTCTTTGCTGAGAAAGATAACAAGATCTACGAAAACTGAATTCAGAATTTGAGTGAAAGTTTTCAAAAAACAGTGGAATACAACGGGGAATAAGTTGTAGCATAAAGAAAAATGGATCTTCAATGAAAAAAAATTACCAAAATTCTCAGATAGATTTCGCTTTCCTCTCCATCTCACGCCCTCCCCTGACGTCATCTCTTTCGCACTCTACCACCCAAGATTGTCTCTCTACCTCCCCCAAACTTCCAGCCACCTCCATGTTATTCGGATTCTCTCTGTGCCTCTTCATCCTCCTTATTCTCAGCTCTTTCCATTCGCCCTCCCCCCTTGCTCTGCCTTTCTCTCTACTTCACTTCCCCACCCAGCTTATCCTCTACCTCCTCCCTATACTAGGTACTATCTCCCTTCCTCCTTCACTAATCCACATTTCTTTCGTACTTTCTTCTCCCCTGCTCCTCTCACTCCTTCCGCATACTCAGCACTCTCTCTCTCTTTCTCTCTATCGCATCCCCAGCTCTTCTCTCTATCTCCTACCATCCCCTGGTCTTCTCTCCTCCCCCATACTCGGCATTCCCCCTCTCTCACCTCAGCTTTCCTCTCTAAATCTCTTCCCTCTTCGCAATTTTCTCATTTTCTTGAAATATTCTTTATGTCGAATTATTCCATTTGGAATGCAAATAAAATCATTGATGTATTTTTTTTCCATATATTTTTACGTGATTGGAAAATATTTTGTTAGCTTTTAGAAGATTATTTTTCCGGATCTTAAGAAAATCATAACACTCCTGACCTCAGAGTTGTAAAAATTTAACGCCTTCAGTGATAAGTGCTGCAAGTCCTCGAGTTACGACAGTTCCGACCTACAACGTTTCGTGGTTCCAACGCAATCTCCATTAATCTTGTTTCGACGTATACCGTTTGCATAAAGCGGCGTGGGTCAGTTTCTGGTTGTACGCCATATTGGATTGTTGTGTATTCGCACTTTTCATTTGTGTTGCGTTTGTGGAAAAAATTGCCCTTCATTGTGGCCCCCAGACACAATGTAACCTCTTCTGGCAACGTGGCTTCGAGGAAAAGGAAAGAGCCATCAACATGGAAGAGAAATTTGACATTATAAACGCCCTCATAATCGAGAAACAGCGACGAACGTTGACCAGTTGCTTGGCTTAAATCGTTCAACTTTCGCTTAAAACAGGTATATATATATATATATGCATAAAGTTTCCCTATAAGAACATTTCCTTGTTAAACTATAAGCTGGTCAGTTTCTGATAAAAAAAAGAAAAACAAATTCACGTTTGTTTTTCTTTCTTCCTCAGATTTGTTGCTGATTCCAATTACAGCAAAAGAAACAAGATCTTACCTTTCGTCATCTCATCTACCAAGAGCTAATGGCATCTTCGTTATGTGTCGTATTCCCTCAAGATATAAGCAATCATGGCTCTCCACAATGTCCTGTTCTTTGTAGCTCATAATAAATTTTATCTTTCTGTTATTTCTCCGAAACCCTGTACTCGCTATTCATTTACTCAAGCTCACTAAGTAGGTTATGCGTGGTTTTCCTATGTCCCCCTTGCCTTCAATCTGCCCTGTGAGTATCAGATTTTCTAAGCCATCCTTCTTTATTATGTTCTCCAGAAATTTCAAATCATCTAAGGCTACCAGCACCTCTATTACAATTCCGTCTGACCCTGCCGTTTCGTTTTTGTTCAATTTGGCCAGTGTAATCTATAAAACACAGTTACCCGTCCTTCTGTATTTGTATTGTTCTTTCTGGTAACATTCTGGGCATAACTACTACTACTGCACGCTCTATTTATAGATACGACTACTATTTATATTAATGATATTTCTACCTACAGGATTCAAGAAATAATAACCAACAAATATATATTGAATAAAATACAACAACAATGTAGATTAAAGAGAAGGAAGTTGTTTCCCTTTGACTGTAGATTAATTGTAATCAACCGTTTGAAGAAAGTTCTCTTGTTCCGAAATAATTGTTAGAGCAAAGTTTGCATGTGAAGAATGAATAACACGAAGAATACAATTGCTTGAAATGTGTTGTGAATAAACTGGCTTGAATCAACAAAGTTATGGTTGATTGTGCTTGGCGAAAGTTACAGAGAGAAAATGTAAGTTTGTAGTTACGAAATTCTGTGTCTGTGTGTGCATTAGAGTGTGATGAGCAAGATCGTGGATTTGTGTTGACGGCTGGAATCTTACTGGCGACTTACGAAAAGTCGCCCTATTTAAGGAAAAGAGGTAGGCTCCCACTTAACCGCGGGGACACTTGATCTTACATTAAAAATATGTGATTGGTTAAAAATTAACCAATCACTGCACACGTACTAAATAGAATAGGTAAGTATGCTCAGAACCAAAAGATTCAAAGGAACGACTGCGATGGCTAAATTGTCCTATACAAAAGTAGTAGTAATTTATTAGCCAATCGCAATGATTTGGAGTGTATGTGGATGTGAAAAACATAGCAATTGCTATACTATTGTCCTCATCTTAGTTGCCATATTTATCACGTTTCGGCTGTTGTACGCTTTTCAAGTGGTTGGAATGTCGAACAGAACACTTTATTTCGCTCGCTGGGGTAGACTGTTTTAGTTCCACGTGACATGTCTAATGGATGTCAGTTATCTCCTGTTAATTCCCCTCTCCAAGTTCTCCACTGCCTTAGCCAGGTATTGAACTCACACTCTTTGGGTCCTGTCGACCGAAACGTTGTGATAAATATGGCAACAAAGATGAGGACAATAGTCCGAATAATGTAAATAGTGTACATAACAACTCATCTCAGAAATATAGACAGATATTTTTGTTTTCATTTTTTGTAAATGATGGAGGGTTTGATGTGTCGACGGGCGATAATTAAGTGTGTCTATGTTTTAGAAGTGTCTAAAAACCTCATTTAAATATGCAAAATTATTATTATTTTATTTATGTTTTTAATGTCTCGTTTTTTTTTTTTTTTTTGTTACTTATTAGATTTACGCTATTATCTTCCAAAGAGAAGCAAAATTTAACTTCAAAGAAGACATTTAAATGCGTTTTTTATGGTTTTTTTTTTTTTTTTTTTTTTTTTTTTTGCACGTCTATGCCAATACCGAGAGTACAGATATCGCTAGAAATCACAGAAGTGAGCGGAGGAGAAGAAAATGGATTCAAGGCGCGAATTTCAACAAGGGGGACGTAAAGTAATTGACATTGAGGAACGTTGAAAATTTTAAACATACATGTTCTGGTGTTGTTTTTTTTTTTTGGTGTGGGGGGGTTGTTTGTTTTTGGTTGTTTTTTTTTTTTTTGGGGGCATTATCATTTTAGAATTATATTTCACACATTTGTCATTTTTGAAAAAACCAAAAAAACAATATCATTTTTTAAACAAATTGTTTAAATCGTACTGGAGATCTCATGATTACAGATATTTTAAAATCCTGATAAATATTTACAAGTGCCTATTTATTTTTTTAATTAAAAAATAATCTGTTTAAAATAAACTTTTCATAAGATGGACCGAGGATTTCAAGGGGGCAAATAATTTTAATTTATTTTTGTTTGACAAAAAGATTTGAGATTTATAAATTTTTATTGTTTATTTATTTATTTATTTCATCATACTCACTTTTCGTGTGTGTGTGTATATGTGTGGGTGTGGGTGTGCATGTTTGTGTGTCTGAGAGAGAAAGTGTGCATGTGCGTGTGTGACTTTTGAAAACGTTGTCACAGAAGACGTATCACTACTACTATGATGAAGTATTCATTTTCATGAACGTCACAGAGAAATCAAATCCCCGCGCATTTTCTTCTGGACAATAACAAAACTGAAAATCAACAGATAATTGATTTTAGCTTTTAAATAATCGTTTCTATTTCTATGACATTTAAGTTTTAATTTTTCTAAGTTTTTTTTTCCCCCAATTACAAACCCCAAAAAATGAACTGAAAATTTTCAGTTCAGGTATTTTGGAATTTGCTATATTTATTAGATAAAAGCAGGCTGGAGTAAGCGGCTGGGATTGGGGTAATCGGAGGGCCGAGTTCGAATTCCAGTTAAATCCATTACATTCGCTTACGTGCTAATACCCTTGGGAAAAGTATAAATCCTCTTTTTCTCCTCCCAGGTCGGGTTTTATAGCCTTGGATGGCAACTGGTCTAACGCAGAAAGAAATGGCAACCTTCTGCGGGGGGAAAAAAATCAGCTTCGTCAGTCATGACTGTATGACGTGTATCGAAAGATACATGATCGCCTAGGCGTGTATCACGCATGGCCCATAACTGACTGACTAGATAGAGATTTTTCATAGCCGAAAATAAATTCTCCTAAAATTAGCCAAAAATTTTCATACTCACTTTTACCCTCCAAAAATTTGCGAATTCTTAGTTTTTCTTTCTTTCTTCTTTTTTTTTTTTTTTTTTCAAATTTCACATCAAATATCTGATCTAAATTAAACTTCGTTAATTATCCGTAAATTTGAGAAAATTTAATTAAACTTTACTAAATCGTATATTTCAACTAATTCTTTATATTTTGTGCTGTTTCTTATTTTATTTTCCACATACACATACACACAATAAAAATTAATTCACACCACGTGTATCAAAAAATACAATTGCGCGGGAATCCATTCCTTACCATGCCCTGTGGGGTCAAAAACAAGGACGGCGCACCCAAAAGTTCGGACGTAGTGAAAAGCACACCACGTGGTCAAAAATAGGATTTATTGACCAATCAGGATTCAACATAAGAAACCCATTTTTAATCTTCCCCGAGCCTCATCATTCTTATATAAGGAAGGTAGAAACTCTCATCAGAAGGGAGAGAGCTGACAATCACAATCAAAACGACACGGACAGTTTCGAGCACACACACACACCGAGAGGATTCAGCGGTTCACACAACAGGCAATATCACGTATCAGTGAACATTCTTTCACCCTCTCTTTCTCTCATCTCGCTCGCTACACATAGTCCTACCTTTCCCTCTCACATTCCCAGTTCCTTTCTTTATCTTTTTCTTCCACAGCTTTACGGACAATTTCATTTTTGTACAAGATAAAAAATAATTCTTTACAAAAATAAACAAAAGTTTATTTTACTTTATTTGTAGTGTATTTTCTTTTTATTATTTGTTTGAGGGACTTCTTTGCACCCTCTACAATTTAAACTGGGAATGACGTTTTCAAATTCAATTTTAAGTTTAAATCTTTAACAATTCACTATAAATCACTAAAAATATCCATGAGTAATTTTAAATATAATTTTCAACAAACTGACGTGACACAGTCTTCTTATTTCTTTTTTCTTGGCTTTCGGCCCAAGAAAACTTCAATAAAATTTCGAATAAACTTCAGAATTACAGCAATGGGCGTGTCTGAAATCATTGGCTGCGAGAAAAGCAATGATTTGGATGAAAGTGGACGAGAGGCCAGAGACAGTGAACGAATGAGAAAACTTCACGAAAGATATTGTGTGGGGAGGTGAGCGATAGTGGGAGGAGTTTTAGAATGAATGAAGACGCCATCAAATAAAAATAAAATAAAAATGGCGACTCTGCTCAAAAAGTAACTGAAGCAAAATTTGCATTCAAAACACTTATGAAAAGATTAAATAATATATTTGCCTCAGTTAAATTTAGATAACTAAAAAAGTAATAATTTTGTTTAAAATGCATTTAAAATTTTTTAAATATTTCTTGAAACTTTAATTTTAGTTGCATGCTTTAAATTTAATATTTTCAATGAGCAAAATATTTTGCTAGATTTCAAACCGAATTTAAATTATTTGGAATATTTTTTTTTTTTTTTTTTTTTTTTTGTTTTTTTTTCTCTCCTTAAAAGTAAAATCTATAAATTCGTCCATATTGTCAGATCTGTCAACACAAAATAATTCTTTATTTAAAAAAAAAAAAAAAAAAACACCATTCAAAAATAAAATATACTTTTCTGAAACATTATTTCACTAAAATTAACTGATTTAAATTTTACTAACTAAATTGAAACAAATGTTATTTACTTTTACTTTTAAAAAATCGCAGAAAAGCGTCTTTTACAGAAGAAAATAATTTTTTTATATATTATTTTTTTTACACACACACACACACACACCTTTCTGGGATGAGTGATTCATCAAGCATATTTGGGAAATTTAAACAACAGGGAAAGAAATTACTAGAGGAATAAAAGGATAATCTTTTTTTTATATTTTTTTAACTACCTAATAACCTTTAAAAATTACGAAAAATGTGTTATGCACTCTAATATTTTATTAAATTTTAGGTGCCTTATTTACGAAGACGCCTGTTGCGAAAATGTTAGAAAATTACCAATAAATTTTGAATTTATTATCGGTACCTCTCTTAGTTTCTGATAATGTTGTGTATGGACTTCCATATTTACAAAAATCGACACGTTTATACACATAAAAAATCAAATTTAAAATACTGGGGTTCGTTGAACTGTAGTAATGTTATGATTAATAAATACAGTTTTAATTCAATAAAACGAATTCATTTAGCCGCTACAAATTAATACAGAATTTGAATAGACCGATAGATAGATTTAAAAGAATTTGAATAGATTTAAAAATTATTCTAATTAAAATATGAAAAAAAAATGAAAAGAATTTTTGTAAAAGTTAATTATTCTTGCGTATTATATTTTATTAATAAAAGCAATTAGAAATTTTTCTAATGTCTTAGCTTTATTACATTTTTTCTTTCTTTTATTTACAATTCAGAGCAGATTTTCTGTAACTGGAAATCCTGTTTGACAAGAAAAATTTGATTTAAATTCTACGAGGACTTGTAATTGTCTTTCTAACTAATATAAACATTAAGCGATACAAAAAATAATTTCTCGAAATTTCAGAAAATTACTTAAGTGGGAAGGGTAACAGATGTAAAAAATATTTTTATAAAAAGAAGAAACATTTTTAAAAAGTAATTTAATTCACTTCTGAATAAGTTGTGAAAATCTCATTTAAAATCTGACAATTATCGGAATTTTGCAGGAATTTCCAAATCAATATTTTTTTCGCGGCAAAAAGACGTTGAAATTTCAAGTACTAATTTATGGCTTCGCGTTGATGACAGAAAAACAAGATTTTTAACCAAAATTTCTAAGGTTCTAAAAAGAATTAAAAAAACAATTTTTACATCCAAAAATCCTTTGATCTTTCTTTCTAATAATTGCACAAAAAACTTAAAACTTTATACTTTTACGTTTCGTGTATATTTTTCATCATGTATGTTCATTTTTAGCGAATTTTTTGGAGGTACCCACTTAAATCTAAAACAATTCATGAGAAATCATTAAAAATAGTCTATCGGGAATTTTGAATATTTTGTAACTTGGCACTATACAATCATCCTACGTTAAAAATTATAATGAAAACAAATTTCAGATAAACAGTGTGTGTCACATTCTTTATTTTTCTTCTTCTTCTTCAATGTCCATGTGCATCATGATGCGTGTCCAATTTAGAAAAATCCACGCAGTCTGCCGGTCACTGCCACAATCATTTAGTAGTGACTTCATCCCCACCGTCACCGGGGGGAAACAATCGCTTGCTTTTTTTTTTTAAATTAATTAAATAATTCACATAACAGAAATATTGTAAATCTAAGTAAACTCATGCTGCATATCGATCTATTGATCTTATGATTATTCCTTTTATTTTCTTCAACTCGTAGAAATATAAAAAGAAAATCCTAAAATAGGAAAAAAATGATTCTTATGACTATTTCTCTCCCTATTTTTATTTCTGGCAATTTGTTTTCATTTAAAATTAATTTTATTATCTTCAAAAAATTGTTTAAATGTCGGCTGATGATTTCATCTTTCAAAATAATTTTTTTACATTAGCAAGTATTTTGTTTTCTTTTTAATAGTTTCGATTTCCGCACATATAATTAATTAATAATTTGCGTTAATTAAGATTTTCTGCAAATTTATTTTTTTTTTAATTTCAAAACAGAATAGAATTTTAATCAATCATTTTGAATGCAGTTTTGTTGTAAAAGGCTACCATTTTGTGTGTGTGTGATATGTCAATTTGTAAAAAACTTGACGGAAAATATTCAATATTTCAATGTTTAACTATTTACTGTTTCAAGCGTTCATAAAATATATTTCTTCGAAATGTTTAACATTTTATTATTTGTAAATTTAAAACAATTTTTTATATGAATAATGCAAGGTAAATTTAAATTATATTCCGACAGCAAACTTTTCACTGTGTGGAACGGCTTAAAGAGCGTTCCTATTTTTAATGACATTGCATTATTCATATAAAAAATTGTTACAGTAATGAAGTCGAGCATGTCAAGTGCTCTAACACTTGATGGCCTTGTGCCTGACTACACTAATATTGGTAAATAAAACAAAATATGTCCAATTTCCTTTCAAATGGAAAATAAAAAAAAACATTATTTTTTCTGTTTGATTCAAAAGGTAAATATAAAAGTGATTGTTAAAAACAAACTACAATCAAGAATTGATTGCTTGTGAGAAATCTGCGTCTTCTTTGCTATAAAAAATCTATTCTCTTTTACAAAACAGAATCTTGAATATGCTTAATAAATTAATAGATAACAGTAACACTAAAAGCGACGATGATTAAGTTGAAAAATATTTTACAAGTACGTGAGTTTTTTCTTCAGCCTTTGTCTGAATTGCTCGAATGGTCATAGGGTAAAAAATAAATAAATAAACAAAAAGCTCTGACAGTTCTTCAAAAGCTACCAACAAAGACGTGTTCTTATATGTCACACATTAATATGCTTGTAAAATCTCATGAGTATGTTATAAAATAAAATACGACATATCTCGGCTGATTTGCAGGCAAATAAACTAACATACTCAATAACGAGAACCGGATGTGAACGGGACAAGGCCCCGTCACCAAATGACCATTATCGTCGTTTACGCATAGGCACGACGCACGAGTTCCGGTCGAAAAATAAAATAATATTTTAAAGTGTTCCTATTTCTCGACCAATAAAAATGCTCCCCTCCTAATTATACTCGCGTCAATTTTCGAGCCTGTTAAGCCAAAAAAAAAAAAACGCCATAAAAGGGGTCACACGGGGAAGTACTAGCAGTCAACAGGAAGCCAGAAGTCCGTCGCTCAACTCTTGAACGACAGATCGGTTGAACTCTCTGCTTTTGCGCGGGGAAGAACCCGAGAGAGGCTACGCCGAAGGGCGGATTCTCTTTCGGGGAGGTAAACCGACCCTGAACTCGTTTATACGGGTTCAATGGGCATATTTTGGGCCGAGCCCACGTTAAAAAGGCCTTGTGCCACATGACGCCCTCGTGGTGGGGGGTGACTGAATATCGTCAACAGGAAGCCAGGGAAGAGATCTGTCACGGTCAGTCTGGGCAGTCAGCAGCAGGAACGCCACGCCAACCAGTGTGAACTACTATGAGAGATCAACCCAGATCGGCAGCCGGCTTATGAACTATACCACAAGGTAGCTGTCCCAAACCCACACGTTCCTATTGAAATAAATCACGTAAATCTATTTCTCCTGTTGTATTTATTTCTTGCAACCACACGCTTGTCTATAACAAGTATATTTCGTAATCACGGAATTTATTGATCTCTATCGAAGAAGAAAACGCTGTCATTTTATGTAAATAAGTGGAATCACTACAAAGGACACACGCTATGAATTATGGCAAAAAAGTTCAATTTAATCGACAATTAATTAATAAATATTTGAATAACGATTAATTCGGTTAATTAAGACTCGCTAAAAATGAGCCAACCATGACGAAAAAATTACACCAAACTTAATAAAACCTATTTATTGTCAAAATCTTTGTTATTATTAAAAGGATTTTTTATTAGTAAATTTTTTTTATCCTTTTTACAACCTTCAAAATTTTGGTTAAATATTTTTCTTGTGTCAGCGGGGGATTTGTGAATTACTACAGGAAATTTTAGTGTCTTTTTACGGTGAGAAACCCATTGATTTGGAAATTCTTGCAAAAACCAATTGTCGGATTTTAATGAAACTTATTCACAAATGAATTAATTTGTTTTTTACATATGTTACCCCTAAACACACACACACACACACACACACATTTTTATTAATTTTATGAAATTTCGAGAAATTACTTTTTGTAGGGTTTAATGTTTATATTAGTTATAAGTACAAGTTCTTGGGGAATTTAAATCATAAAATCATAAGATATATTATGGAAATTTGTCTTAAGGGGAAAATTCGATAAATAATGAACTTTTACAAGAATTGTTTACATTTTTTTAAATCTGAATTATAATAATTTTAAGAGTTTTAAGCCTCTTACAATTTTGTATTAGTTTGTAGCGGTTAGTTGGTATTGTTATTAAGTAAAAACTATATTTACTAATCATAAATGGAAAAGCTTACAACAGTTCAGCATAGAGATAGATATTTTACTGTCAATTTTTTTTCTACTAATCTAAAGCAGAAAAATGACGAATATTCTGATGTAAATATTTTCTCTATTAGAATCGGATAATTGTTTTTAATCGTTTCGCCCCAGGCAAGACAACAAACCACTAAGACGCAGCGTAGGGAGTTAGGGTCTACCGAGTGATATATTTTTTTTAAATTTGCAATTAAACATGTTTACTTTGTGGAAATATTGGTACAATCTTACTTATTATAAAACGCAGATTGTGTGTGTGTGTGTGTGTGTGTAACGTTTATATATTGGATCGGATTTCCTACATTTTTCAACCGATTTCAACAAAACTTCACAGGACTACATAAAATTATCTTGTGGTGGTTCTAACAGCGCCAAAAATGGAAAAAATATAATTGTTTTTGCACAAAATCAATTTGAAAACACGATTAAGAGACATCGTGAGAATGGAAGGGGGACAACTCACATCGGGTTGTTTGTGTGTGTGGGTTCCTTTAAATATGGGATCGGATTTCCTACATTTTTCAGCCGATAAAACAAAAATTCCCTTTTTTTTTTTTTTGGCAGGTAGTGTTTCTTATTGTCTTGCACACTTTTTTCTTTATTTTTAATATTCAGAATGCTTTAAAAATTCCATTTACAAGACAATTGTTTATAATAAAATTCTATTCAATCGGTAGACTCATAACGATTGAAAACAATGTTTTTGTTTGAGTTTGGGTTTGACCAATTCATAAATAAAAAAAAAAACTAACCTTAAACAATAATCTAACGATCTCTACTGATTGTACGAATCCAAACATCGGATAATTCTTTATCTTTAGGGAAAGATAATGAAATCTAAACATACACAAGTACTCCTAACTAAAAATAATAACCGGAAACTACTTTAGTTTAAATACACATGGTGTCCAATTTTTTTTTACTGTATTCAATAAGTAAAAATCATAAATTGTAAAAGATTATTATTACAGCAAGGCTACTAAATGATTAAGATTTGTTAATTAATAAACCCAAATAAAGTTATATTTTTTGTATTAGAAACAACGAGTGGAAAATATATTTAAATCAGAATTCTAATTATGAATCCCCACAAGCAAAATATGCAATTTTTTTTACTGTATTCAATAAGTAAAAATCATAAATTGTAAAACTAAAAGATTACAGAAAGGCTACCTACATTTTTCAACCGATTTCAACAAAATTTCACTTTTTTGGCATGTAGTGTTTCTTATTGTCTTGCACACTTTTTTTTTTTATTTTTACATTTACAAGACAATTGTTTATAATAAAATTCTATTCAATCGGTAGAGACTCATAACGATTGAGTTTGACCAATTCGTAAAAAAACAAAACAAAACAAAACAAAAAAAAACAACAAATTAAGACATGCGTATCCGTCAACCTTAAACAATAACCTTTGTCAATTTTATTTTTCAGTCTTTATGATGGTGGATACTTGATCTATCTCTTACTGTTATATCCCCGGGCAACGCCGGGCTCTACTGCTAGTAAATAATAAATATTGATGTTTTGGGTCGTAAAAAACAATTTTGAAAGTCTTCCGTAACCCAAATTATTTGGCATTCCTATAAAAGAATTTATATCTTTCTCTAACGCAATCTCTCTTCAAAATTTTAGATTACTTTTTGTACGATTTCCCGACACTTTCTAAACTTAATGATTTTTCAATTGTATTTCGAGGCAGATCACACTGAGATTTACATTTTTTAAAAAAGACAAGTCCTTGAAAATTGAAAAACAAATGCTAAAAAATGAAAATTCGGTTGTAAAATAAAATTTAAGACAAGAAAACAGTCGAAAATCAAAAATGGCTGCTCGTTAACTGATCGACAGAAATGTAGATATTATAAAAATAAATAAGAAAAAATTCAATTAAAAATAACAGCAAAGTAATTTCAAGGGAAATAGTTTCTTTCATCTTTACTCGCAAAAAATCCCAATTTTATTTAAAAACATCAAAAAAAAATATTTTTGTAACAAAGTTCACTCGCATCAGGCAGTCAAAGGTCAAAGGTCAATCAATTTCGATGAGCCAGATGATATTTGTATTACTGACTAATTTTCTCGCCTGATTTGTTTCCATTTGTTTGTAAGTATGGTGGCCCGTAATGAAAATCAATATTTTATTTTTGTAAACTAGTTATTTGTTTGTTGTTGTTAATAATCAAGAATACTTCGTTTCTTTTCTTTTTAAGTCAGTTATTTTAAAAAGTTAATTCTGGAAGCCCTTCTGTCACATGAAATGTTAATTCTAATACATGTAAAAAAAATAAACTAAGATATTTAGTATTTTTTGGTCCCGATAAAATATTTATTGCGAAAATTATTAAAATTTAAAGAAATAAGATTTTCACTGAAACAAAAATTTAGTAAATTATTTTATTTTCAAAATAGAAAAAAAGTCTTATATTAGAAAGGTAAGTGTGGAATAATCGGAAAGACGTTTTCCGAGACAGACAGGTACAAAATGTTTTTTGTTATGTCGACATGAGAAATCAATTCACTATCAACATATTTTTGAATATTAAAAAATACATGTCTTATTTAAATCTATTTCTAGGTTATGTTTAAAAATTATGTATTTCAAGCCGCGAGTCCCAGGAAATCTCCTATTGGACCAAGGAGATTGATTTTTCCAATTAATCGTCTGGAAACATGAAAGTTCCCTATCGTGAATACGTGGACGTAGTTACGGAGACCGCTGAAATATTGGGCTGGAGGACTTTCAGACGAATAATTTCTTCTCTCTCTCATTTTGAAAAGATGCTTTAACGGAAAAAAGATAAATTATTTAACGAATATGTGAACGCCTCTTTTTTTCTTTTTCCTCTCTCTCTCTCTGTCTGTCTCTCTCTAGGAATGGAGATTCCAATCCTACAAGTGACATTCGGCGAACATTTTATTACAATTGAAGTGATGAATTTTAAAGTTTCATTTCTATGCGTTTTTTTTTCTCTCTACACTTTTATCATTTTCATTTTGATGTTCTGCTTCAATCAAGAAAGAAATGGACGAAACTTAGAAATGTCCCCAAAAAACTCTCCTTCGCTCCATTTGCTTTGTTGTTATAAGCCCTGTATGGTTGCAAAGGAAAGAACAAACAAGGATTAAAATTTCAACAGTGCGTGTTGATCAATGCCAGTACATGTAATTGTGTGAAAAGGTAAAAAATGATATGTGGCTCTTTAGTTGCTGTTCGTAAGAGAAGCGATTAGGTGTAAAGAGTGTTGATGGAAGTTGACGGATTTGTTGGATCGGTTGACCGAGGTTACAGTAGTAACGACGAGATAGGCTTGGAGTAGATTAGTGAAGCCCCGTGAAGTGGGGTTTTGCTTTCTTAGCACTCACATACGGTTGACATGTCTAGTGAAATGTATTTGTAAATCCGAAAGAGATCTTAATTAAAGTAGTATAACACTGTCTCCTTAACCATTGTTTCTTTTAGCTTAAAAACATTAACTTCAGGCAATTTTCTTCCACTTGAAGCTCATAAATCCGTGACTTTTACACAGATGTGTCTTTATTTCAATGCCCGGATGTTCTATATTCCAGGAATCAAGTCTCACCCATCACCCAGGCACTTCCGCTCATTTCTTCGTTGGTGTAGGCAAAAAAATCTTGTGACTTTTGGGAAAACGAAAAAAAATGATAGAAAATTAAAGCCCAAAAGACAAAAAATGGTTTTCTTTCTGCTTTGTTCAGTGTTTCACTCTGCCTTGTATTTCACTCGGAATCACATTGAATTTTTTCTTTAATTCTATTTTTCAATTCAGGCAAGAAGAGTAGAAAAACTTTTGCGATGAAATGTTATGTGGACTTTCCAGAGAATCGGAAATTCCAAATCCATTATAAACGTAGTACGAGTCATCACTCAGTACGAGTCAAAGTTCAATTTGGGTGAGTGAGGTCAGATTTGTATTATCAGCTGAAGACAGCCACACAAATTCGTGTTGACAGCTCCAGACTGAATTGCTTCCGTTTGTAAGTATGGTGGTACGTAATAAAAGTAAATAGTTGATTTTTGGAATAATTATATTGTGTGTGTTTTCATTAATATTTTCTTTTTAAATCAATCATTACTTTGAAAAACTTAATTCTGAAACACATTGTGTCACATGAAAAGTCGACTATAAAGAATGTACGAAAAGTTCAAACACATTTTCCAATTTTTGTTTTAACGTAATCTTCGATGAAAATGATTATGATATTTAAAGAAATGAACTTTTCACTGTGAGATAGTTTGTGCGCAGACATGAGAATTCCATGCACTATTTACGACGGTTAATTTAATCTAAAAAAAGATATTTTTATTTAAATAATGTACTCCAAGGCCATATTTTGAAATTGTGTCATCCTTATCATCTCTATCTTTCACAATTATTATTATCATTGTTAGAAAAATTTAGAATCTATTACTTTAACCTGTCCATTGCAATGACCTAAATTCCTTGTATGTTATAATCTTCCTACCTAAAATATTAACACGTATGTTGGTTAATTCTTCTGTAAATCCTTTAGGAATTTCTTTGGAAAATCATTGGCAGAAAAACAATATATTTGTTCTTTCAATCAGTGCCTCTCAGCTACGATGTAGACACTGCAATGAGAATGATGACAACTGAAAAGCGGAAATGAATACGAGTCTGCGCATCCGTAGTTAACAATAGCTAATTTTCTTTGATGTTTTACAAATGGAAAAAATTTTTGCTCGGTTCAACTGAAATTTCGTGAACTATTTTCCATCAAATCGTTTCAGCTGATTTCATATGATCATTAAAATTTTGATGTTTTAAGTACGCTCAAAATTTGAGTTACAAAAAAAAGGAACATTGAAACTAATTTAAAATAGTTTTAAAATGTTTCTTTTTTTAGTAAAACTTTTGGTTTTATTGGGAAGAAAGGCTAAAATTAATTTGTAAAAATAAAAAATAATTTTCAGTTTCTTAAGACTTTTGAAAACATTATTACGGTAGTTAACCATCGATTCCTAATTTTAATTGAAAAATACTAACAGAAAATTTAAAACACTTAAAAAATCTTTTAAAAATCACATATCTGTCCTAAAGATTTATTTCCAAGAAAATAGTAAAATTTTTTAAATCTAAATATTTTTTTTCTTCATCAACTTTTAACCAATTTAAAAACTCATTTAACCAATTTTTTAAACTCATTCATCAGCAAAGTCTTCTAATAAAATATTTTCATCCATGAATAAATGCTGAAAATTTCATTTAAATAAAACAAATCTCTGAATTTGGGTATAGGTACCTCCATGAGAACGCTAAAAAAAGAGTATAGCATGATGAAAAAGACGCCAAACTTGACGAAAACAAAATTTTATCGTCTAAATGTTCATATTATTATTAAGAGGAAAGATCAAAGTATTTTCGGGGTAAATTTCTACATTTTTTAATCGTTCCGAGCACGTCCGAAATTTTCGTTAAAAATCTTGTTTTTCTAGAGTCAGCAAAATTGACAGATAATCAATCAGGGCATCCATTTTTTCCCATTTTATAAAAAAAATGTAAATCTCACTTTGAAATTCTTTTAAAAATCAATTATCATTTTTTCAAAACTTACTTTAAGAAAATCAGAAATTATAATGTTTATTTAAAATATTTTGAACCAAGGTTAACTTGGCTTCTGCGCCGAAAAGATGTAATAATAATAAAACAAAGCAGGTCATAACATTTCGCTTCACTTGACAGGTGATGAATGACGTATTGACGGGATCATAATTTGTTCTACGGAAGCCGAAAAGTGAAATTATTTAGATTTAAGTGAACAACTTATTTACCCCGTTATTTTTAAGGAAAACTTTCAGCGCTCTAATTTTTTTTTTCTTTTGTACTTAGCTTTCACCTTTACGTTTACGATACTTTATGGAAAATATATTATGAAGAAATTAAAATAAGAGTGAGATTAAATTTCATATTTCATAAGAAATATATTTCATTAATTTATAGGTATCTTTCTTATGAAATTTTATCAGAATTGTACATAAAATACTATAATTTTATGTACATTTATTACATTTTACAGTGTCATTTGTATTTCCATTCATTTTATTATTAATTTTGAGATTTCATTTATGGAAAAATGTCATAACTGAGATTAATATAAAAAGAAGATCATATAAATTTTATAAGATGATACTGATATTTGTAGGTATCCTTCTCAGTTGAAATTGAAAAATCAAATTAACTTCTCGACACGTGTTTCGCAAAAGTAAAGGCCTTAACAGTGAAGAACAATGCTTAACTCAAATAATGCAACTTAATTTTATTCTTGCTGGTCTTCCGTACTTTATAATTACAGCCGTATTATAAACACAAAATTACATTTTATAATTACTGCGGGTCTTCTTATTGGTCGAAATTATACAATTAACAACGCGCTAAAAAAGATCTATCTCATAAGGACACTTCGAAACTGAATGCGACT
The DNA here is from genome assembly GCA_903632075.3 of Acanthosepion pharaonis. Lineage (NCBI taxonomy): Eukaryota > Metazoa > Mollusca > Cephalopoda > Sepiida > Sepiidae > Acanthosepion > Acanthosepion pharaonis. Next base: position 11,185 of record CAHIKZ030000683.1, on the reverse strand, counting down.
TTTAACTAATCTTCATATTTTAACAACTTAAATGTAAAAATCTAATATAATTAAAGAACTAACAAATTGTAATAAAAATTCATTTTTCTTCGAAAAAATTTTTTGCTTTCATAAAATATTGTCCTTATTCATAAAATCAATTAACAGCAAATAAAGGCATTTGAAATTAAATAATGTCTTTGTTTTATTGAGTTTTGTATGTTACAATTCAGAGCTGATTTTCTGGTAGGGAGTGGGGGTCCAATTAAAAAAATACATGATTTGCTTTCCTTAAAGCTGTGTGTTTTTAACTAATATAATCACTAAACTGAATGCGATTGAATTTCTAGAGTTTTCATTAAATTAGTTAGGGGTGGGGGGTAATAAATATAAAAAATATTTTTCCATGACTTTAAAAAAAGAAAACATAATAATTTCCATCATTTGTGAATAGTTTCTGAAAGTTTCATTAACACCCGACAATTATTTTTATTTTTGCAAGATTTTCGAAATTAATGTCTGTCATAAAAAAAAAAAAAAAACGTGCTAAAAATTTATATGTGATTTTACTAGTTCGGGTGATACAAAGAGAAACAAGGTTTTTTTTTTAATCAAAATTTAGAATGTTCTAAAAAGAACGAAATTTTTTTTTTAAATAATGCAAAAATACTTCGGTCTTTCCTCTTAATAATAGAGACGATAAAATTTTCTTTTCGTTAAGTTTGGTTTATTTTTTATCAGACTATGCTCTTTTATTTTAGCAATCTCATTAAGGTACCTATATGGATTTTTGCAAGATTTTTAAACAGAGAATTTGACTTCTGTTTATAGAATCCTAAAAATAGCTGAAATATCGATTTCTAGTAATTTCGCTGACTCAAAAGCAAAAAAGATTTTTAAGTAAAATTTAGGACGTGCTAAGAAGAATTTAAAATTTTAAAAAATAATAAAAAAATACTTTGGTCTTTTCGTAAAAATAACATCAGATTTAGACGATAAAATTTTTTTTCATCAAGTTTAAGACCGTTCTTATCATGCTACGTTCTTAACGATTTCATGAAGATACCTACCTTACTCATAAAAGCCATTAAAAGCTTTTTTAATTAAATGTCTTCGATTTATTGGGTTTTGTATTTTCCAATTCAGAGCTAAAATTTGAATAGAAACGCTCCTCGATTTACAAAAAAATCGATAATTTATATTCTTCAAAGTCTTCTGCATTTAATTAAAAAATTATAGAGATGTACACATTCAAGTTTTCATAAAATAACATGTAAAAAAAAATAATTTTACCATGACTTTCTAAAAAACAAACATTTCTTAAATAATTTTATTCATTTTTGAATAAGTTATGAAAGTTTCATTAAAATCCAACAATTATTTGATTTTTAAAAAAATTTCCAAATTAATGTGTTTTTCAACTGAACGTAACAAAAGAAAAAAAAAAAAAGAAGAAAAAATGATTTTCAAAGGAATAAAAAAATTTTAAAAAATGATTTTAAAATAATTTAAAAATTTTTTCCTCTAATTAATAAACTTTTTCACGATAAAATTTTGTTTTTAAGTTTGGGGCATTTTTTCATCATGCTATGCTGTTTTTTCGGCGAATTATTGAATATACCTAAAAACGACGCTTTTGAATTTAATGCATTACTTCTATCTTTTTTTTACTATTTTCGCACCTCTTTAAAATATATTATTGCACCCAATGTGTGTTCTCGGGTAGGTACCCGTAATTTATCATACATATCTTTTAATTTTAATTTTATTAATCTTCTTACTCAACTCCGTTTTCGTTAGGTTGATCTGCCGAAACGATGGGGATTGTTTAGAAAGTTCTTTTTATGGCCCTTAACCGTTAAAAAAAAGCTTTTCTGTCATTTAATTGTTGGGCCCTGTCGCCTGTTTTAACCTGGTGGGTCATATTTGGGGCTTCACTACTTTTGATTATTTCATCCGTATATCCTTCCGTCTCTTTCATAGAGTTTACTAGGGATCTCATCACTAACGCCCCTTTTATACTCTCTTGGGCTCATTCTATGATAACCAGTTTTATAGGCTTTACCAGTATTTTTTTAATTTTACTTTTATCATTTGCTAGGCACTTTTGAAAAATATTTTAAACTTAATTTTATCCATAAATGCCTAACATTTTTGTCAAAGTCCATCAACTCATCTACGAAAGGGCGAACAACCTCTTTGTTCTAAAAGAAAATAACTTTTCATTTGAAAATGCTGTCAATACAATTAAAAAATGTGGACAAAAGAAAAAGCCTCTGATTCTTTTTCTTCACCCTGATCCTTTCAGTGAGCTTACAGATCACTTGACGACGCCCATCTCCTCTCAAAGCTCTTGACAGACAGCCGAAGACCGCAGACCGAAATGTGTGGTCCTCGGTCCGTACACGTAACATCGCATTTATTCCGATTAATTCTTGCTTTATTCTCGAAGTCATATTCTTAATAAAAAATAAATAAAGTAAAATCCTGAAGAGATAATAAAAATGTTTGGAAATGTGAAATTTCTTTTCTAAATTATTTCCACCGAACGAATTTATTTACTGAATCCAAATCTGGATCAGGTTAGAGCTTCATTTCTATTGGCTGAAGCATTTTTCTCTCGGCTCCGCCCATTTTCATTTTTGTGTTGTTTTTTTTATTTTTTTGTCTATGTGTGTGTGATCGATGGTCATTGATTTATGAACAATTGACAACTTCAGTGACATACTGAGCAGATAATGAAATGTCTCTCGTTTCGAGGGTGTTTTTTTCATCGTTGTCAAGCGTTTTCTAAATGTGTGAGCGATTAGAGAGGGGGGGGTATGTACGATTTGATGATCATTTGAATTATTAACCCCCACAGTAATTTCCGTTAAACCACGATTAGATTAACTAACACTCGTTTTGTTTTTTGGGTAAATAGTTTTTCTATCATTGTAAATTAACATTACGGAAATTGTTAAACTTTTATAACTCGCCCTCACAAACACTGTATATATGAAAGTGGGTAGGAATTCCTAAAGTAAGATTGTTTAAATGAATTGTTTTGATGAAATAATCGATATTTAAACGCATAGGTCAGTAATTGCGATATAGGACAAGGCTTTTCCCCTATTTTGCACTCTTGGTTTATTTCTGCAATAAATATTGGCCCTTGTTTCAGGATCATCAAAATCTGGATAACTCTTTTTTTAACTTAACCTTAAATTCAGTATCAAACAAGGGAAATCCCGGAACCTTTTCTGGAATATTTTAACCATTATAAATCTAAATACTCTGGATCATTCAGATCTTCCAACAGTTTGGGAATTTTGGAATTGAAATAGATTTGGATTCTGGTTTGTCGCGAAGAAAGAACCAAAGGAAGGGGGAGGGGGGTCAGCCAAGAAATAAAAGAAAGTCCCACCGGTTGAACAGAATAGAAGAAATAAATTATTAATAATATTATTTTACAACTTAATGCAAAATCAATTTTGTTTAGACTATTTGGTTTGAGATTTAAAGTCGACTCCGGAGATACCTTCTCTAGTCTGGAAATAAAAGAAAGTTTTTTTTTTTTCACCAATACGAAATTTTCCGGTTCTGACACAATCAGGCGCTATCGACAACCGACTTTCCTCGAAAAGAAAACCCCTCAAAACTTTATCCGAACATTTTTTTTTTCAATTAGAAAAGGATGACATTCAGGTTCAAGATTCTCACGAAGAAACATAACATATAACATAATGGAAATATGGAACGGCAGATGGAAACACAATTAACAAGTCGGTTGCAGGGTTGATTCTTGAAGCGATGTTTTTCACTTTTATTTTTGTTGCCTTTTCTAGGAATTTAGGAAGTTGTCTGCTTTGAAAATTAATGATGCGCAAAAGTGCCTCCAAAGGAAAGAAGCGAATTTATAACAACAATGTGCCGTCAAATAATTGGCTTTGAGAGTTGCTCTTCTACAAAAAACCGAGACAAGATGATGGACCAATTCGAAAGGGATTTGTTCTGAACAGGGACGGGGGTTAATGTCGAATTCGTAAGCAGAAAAAAATGGTAAGAGATCTGGTGATGCAACACAAGGTTACGAAGCTGCGCCAAGAAGGGAATCGTTGACTGTGCCAGACAGGCTAATCAATGAAATCTAGTCTAGAGTGAAACAAGTTCAGGGTCTTTCCGAGAAATACAATTTCCGTAAACGTTCAAATCTATTAGATGAAATATGATTATCAATTAAATTATGTCGGTATATATATATATATATATATATATATATATATATATATATAGAGAGGAAAAGATAGATAGAGACATGGTTTTGTGGAACAGAGGCTGATAATTAAAATCCATGGTTGGTTTTATTTCAAAAAACCGATACAATTTCCTCTCATCAGACCAAACAGTTTCAACAATAAATGGACTTAAAATTTTACTAGGCACAAAACGATTCGTTTTCAAATAAAGATTCAAAATGGGGAAAGTCAAAGAGAAAAAAGAGAGATCTTTCTGTCTCGTGCCATTTGAAACGGTAGTGGATTAGAACGGTGAGAGGGTTTCAAACTGAAAGAGGAAGAATAAATTAAAGAAACTAAAGAGTAAGAAAATAAGAGAAATAAAGGGAAAACTTGAGAAATGATTTGGAACAGGTAATCGTCAGTGTTTAAAATTGAATATATTCGAAAATTTTCCATTCAATGCATGTAATTATTTACAATATCAGTAACTCAGTAATTAAAAAAAAATGATTAAAAAATTAAAATAGTAAAATAAAAAATTTTTTCTTTTATATAATTTAATATATTTTATGGATGGAATCATTTTAAATCAAAAATTAATTTAGGCATAATTGTAATCTTTTTTTTTTTAAAATAATTTCTCAAATAATAAATAAATTATTTTTAACGAGGTCTTTCCTATTTTCATATATTTTCTATATACCGTCGTGAACACAGAAATCATGCTAAGACACCTGTTTCATGCTCTATCAATTGTGGCGTTTTTACGCCGAGGTGAAAGAGACTGTTGATTTGCTGAATATTTAACATGCTTCTCCAATTGAACACTTTAAAAATTCAAATGTATTTAAGAATATTTCTTCATTTATATATTCTTATATATATATATAAAAAAAATGAAAATGTATTCAAATAATAAGACAGGTAAAAAAGCTTTTTTTTTTATATATGATCGGGAAAAAATGAAAGATTTTATTTATATTGTCTGTTATACAAAACATCAATTTTTTCAAGTGTAACTTATCCTCAAATGCTCCGACCATTTTGAAACGCCCTGTTGTGAAGACAAGCTCATTGCATTGGTTTTTTTTTTTTTCAAATTATTTTTTTTTGATGCAAAGACCGATATCACATTTCAAGCTTTATAGATGATCTTCCATTTTAATTGCACCAAGCCTAATAATAATCCTAAATTTTTGACAGGGTTTTTTTGTTTTTAAATATTCATTGCTGAAGCGATAAAAACATTGTTTTCAACATTTTGAAATTCCCAGTTTTTTAGGTTTATTTTTCCTTTGATTTAGGTTTATTACCACATTTTCAGAGGTTCAAATCCCCCAACTGGACAGTCAGCTTTGACCTTCAATTACAAGGAGATTTATTCCCATGATTTTTATGAAATGTTTTTTTAGGAGGAGGTTATTATGGGAACTAATTATACTTTCTACATTGCTAACATATAAGTAACTAATTTTTAAAGTTTGCCTATTGAAAATTTTCTTCAAAGGATTGCTATAATGCTTGTCTATTAAATTTAAGAAATATATGCCAATATTAATACTGGATAACTTACAGAAAGGTGTGTTAAACCATATTATATTCCTTTTTCCAGTTTTAGATCATTTAGATGTATTATTTTTCAAATTTTCTTGATAATTTAATTCTTGCGTAAAATTACTTTTTCTGAGGACTTGATTATAAGTGAATTTATTTTCATTAAAGATTCTGCTGCTTCATAATCTGTTGATTCTGTTATTAACAGTGTTAGGAATTTGGTTTTAATTGTTTATTTTATTAGAGTAGGCAATAAATAAATATCAACTAATAAAAATAGTTTGAAAGTATCATTATGATTGAAGAACCCCACTACAAAGAAGGATTTTGAGGTCCTCAAATATCAATCTTTCCCAGAAATTGAAAAGTTTTTTTTTTTTTTTTTGTGTGTTGTGTTTTTTTTAGAGAACCATTACTATTATCAATCATCAACTATAAAGACTAATCTGTTAGGACCTACCGTGTCTAATATAGTTTTTCCGAACCTCTCAAAGGCCGCGTGGGATCAAAAGATCAAACTAATTTCTAGTGTATTTTCTTTTTTAATTCATGATAAAATATTTTATATATATATATATATTTATATATATATACCTACGTAGGCGGATTTGAGCAGAATCATATGCTACCATAGGAACATCGGAGTTATGATTATTATGTTTAACGTATGATAAATTAACGGTTAGATTGTCTTCAATTTGAAGTTCATCGTTAAGGAAATGTTAATATACTTCTTAGCAAAATTTAAACCTTTTAGTAAGAGGTTTTTCGAAATGGAGGGGGTAGATGTCAAATTGAATCAACGTAGCATTTTTTTTTTTTATTTATTAGAGATATTCTGGAACCATTTAATAGTGTCCAAAGAATCTTTCCAAAGATTAATAGAGTAGTTTTGCATCTTAGACAGTATTATTGGAAGAAGAATGTTTGTTGATCGACAAGATGGAGGCACCGGCAGGAATTTTTAATCTTGTAGGTTATTGTCAAAATTAGGTTTATGGTCTTTAAATAGGAAATAAGCATTTTTCATATAATTTGTTCTCACTGTCAGCAACATCAAATTTATTGGCAAATTTAGCAGTTACTCGATTAATTGAGGAAATAGTGTTATTATTAAATTGTTTTTCATAAGTAATTTAATTTTGAATATCTTCATTTATCTGAAGAATTTAGTAAATGTTTTAGATTTATCACTTTATCCACATAGTCAAAAGCATCAAATTTCAAATTGGAATATACATACTTTTGAGATGGTAAATAAAATCCAAACGACAAATTGAAAAGGTAAAATCCAATATGGCGAAGCTCTGCAAAGGAAACGAAAAATATTTGACTTTGGAGCAGTATTTATGTCATTTATAGAATTCTGCTTTATCTCGACTCATTTTTCTTGCAGCCAATTTTGGTGAAGAGTGTGTGTGCTCATAATCTCCCCACTAAAAGATTCATGAAGTAAAGATTTGACCTTTATCATGTATTTTATTTTATTATTAAGAGGAAAGATCAAATCCAAATCGTTCCTAGCATGTCCAAAATTTAGAGATAAAATCTAGAGATCTATGATCCCCACTTCCTTTAGTTTGTTAAATAGTAGTAATTTTTAGATCATTGTCGTTAAAGAATTTTTACAGTTCTTTTCCTGGTCTATCAATATTTTTTTTTCGTAATAATCACATCATCATCCCTATAAACCCCTGTCTTGTTGATACCGAATAGATATCATAGTCACCATGCGAATCGGATTAGCTTGGTGTAGGATAGGCAGTGTAAACTAGACATCCCCCCACTTCCCCTTTGGCCTTGTACGATTGTATATTTGTACAATAAAATATCTTAGTGGCCATATTAGAAATATCCCCAACTATTTCGCATGCTTCGACCAAATCCTCTGCTCCCATAGCAACATTGTTCATTTTCATACCTTCAGGACCTGGGCACACTGGGCAGTCCCCCACCCCACACGGCAGCGTTGTCCTATGATGCTGGCAAAACGGCACTGCGTACATCCCACCTGGGTTTCTGGGCCTTTCTAATGATTCTTATTTTTCTCTCGCTCATTGCGCAATAAATTTTGGCCAAATTAACAGCATCCATTAAAAAAAAGCGATTTAGTAATTCAAGGGGAGAAGAAATCGATTGTTATCAAACTGGATGAACGGACATAGATTTTTCTTTAGTTGCCTGAACAAGTCTACAAATTCTTTCGTATTATGTCCCGGTTACAGCCTGGAATCTGTGAAGGTGGCGCTCAGTATGGTGAGGAAATTGACTTCAGGAACATAAATCAAGCAACATATTGCTTTAGGTAAACATTGGCGGCCAGGCTGTGCTTGGGACCCAACTAAGATTGGCTATATCTTTTAAAAGGTAGCCTTTCTTCAATTGCTATTTTCGCAATAATCAGGCTTTTTAAAACCAGGAATAATATTTTTTTTTTTAATTAGTCACTGGGGCATTATCTGCAAATTTATCAAAAAATACTTTGATCTTTTCCTCTTAAAAATAAGCATTTTGACAATAAAAATTTGTTTTCATAAAGTTTGGAGCATTTTTTCATGACTGTACGCTGTTTTTAGCGAATTAGTGGGGATATATATATATATATATATATATATATATATATATATATATATATATATATATATATCTATTATAATAAAAATATACATTGAGCTCTCTTATAATAAAAATATATATGTTTTAAATAAACTATTGAGATCTCTGTGGATTATAATTTAATAACTAGGATCTTGTGGATTATATATGAACAATCTATTACCTGTACTAATGTGTGTGTGTGCGTGCTTACCCAGGTGAAATTCAAGTCGATGATATCAATCGGTGTAGAAAAATGTTTTCCATCCAAAAATATTTTTTTCCAATTTAAAAAAAAATATGAAAAACCAAAATTAGGAAGGAAAAAAAAATCGATCACACGTGACTAAATTCTTCACTCGTGGAGATGTTCATCTAGAATTTCTCGTCTGTATTGACTTCCGTAGATCCAAAATGGTAAATAAAATCCAAGCGTCAAATTGAAAAGGTAAAAAAAATCCGATAGGTCGAAACTCTGCAAAAGAAGCAAGAAATTAAGTTTTACTTTTGAGGGGAATAATGCTCACCTATCATTTTAAAGAAAAAGGCATGGCAATCCATAATCGCGCGAAAACGATAGTTTATGGTAGTGAGCATCTTATTTATCAACATTATACAAGAAGGCAAAAGAATCAAGTATTGACTATTATTATCCGAAACTAGTTTTGGCGACATTTCATGTTTTAATATGGTTCCTCTCTTTATTCGTCCTCAAACGAACGAACATTCGATAAATCATGATTTTTTTCTCGGTTGTATTCCAAGTAACTTGGTACAATTTATTTTAGTCACTACTAGTGGGTACGTCACAACACCTAAATAGTTTTTTTCAGAGACTGTATCGCGTTGCAGTCGACAGTGACGTTCCTCCACAAATGTAAGAATAAAAAATTTGAAACAACATTACTCGGTATTTCCAAACTCCATGCTATTTCGCCGTTCGGTGATCGAATGAGAACAGATGCTTATTACGAGGTTCGATTCTAATGCTCATCACTGGAATAGAATTGAAATGGGCGTTTTTGTTGTTTTTTTTTTTGTTATTTACACATTAAAGTAATTTTTCCGGATTTCAAATAAATTTCTCCATGCGAAATGTATAAATGCAACGTGAAACAAAAAAAAATGTTTGTGTGAGCACAGAAAACAGCGATAGAAAGAAGATAAAATGAATAAAGTTTGTCCTCCATAACTTATCTAAGAAGATTACGCCAAACATTTCATTCACACTCCACGTGCCCCGGTGTTTTGAACAGGAGTTAGTGTTTTAAAGGTTTATCGTTTGTTTACTGTTTATTAAGTTTTCCGTTGCTTCTTCTGAACTTTAGAATAAATTCTTCTCGTCCTCTATCACTAAGCCCCACCCCGCGTCTTAGTGGCATTCTCGCCTTGCTTGGGGGGGGGTGAATTAATTAAAAAAAAAAGTTTAAAATAGAAAACAGATTTTTTTTTACCTTTGGGAATTAAAAAATGTATATTTTTTAAGTACAACAATGTAAGTATTAAAATCTTATATCTTCTTTTTCTCACAAATAAAACAATATATGCCAACTGTTCATTCAGTGTGTCTACATGAGACACAGAGACACGTGCGTCATTTTTTGCCTGTCACACACGTACGTATGTTTGTTCTTATTTAAATTATATTTTTTATATTATATATTACAAATTTTATTAAAATGAAAATCATTAAGAATTTATCTGCTTTTTCTACTACATTTTAAATAATGGAAGTATTTTTAATTTGCCAATGTTTTTTGAAAGGACAATTGTAAATTGATTAATAAGATTTTAAATGAAAAAAATAAAATAGTGATAGAGAAAGATTTTTCAAATTGATGCGTGTTTTTGTTAACCTTAACAAATTGGAAGAAATATTTTTTAAAAGTGACATTTTTCAAAACAATTGCTACAATTTTTAACAGAAGAACGAAAATAATTTATGGCTTCAGAGGTTAAGAAAAAGAATTTGAAGTAAATTAGAATGAGATACAAAAGAGTCTTACCTGAAAAAGAGACGAAATTAAAAACGGTATTATCAACTAAAAAAGGGTTGCTGTTGTTCACATATACAATGTGGAACTGATTTTTTTCCTGCAAAGTGGAGCACACGTGGAATAAGCAAAGGGAGATAACTCTAAAGTTTACACTGAGGAGATAAGAATTTTTTTTTTTCAAACACATTTTCAAAGAAAATAAAATTATATGGAAAAAAAACCTTTCTTAAACTAATTATTTATCAAACTTGTGGGGAAACTCAAGAAACAATATCAATGATATCACTTTCCAACTCAGTGCTCTAAATCCGGGTTCTCAAAGACAGAAGTGAAACCTGAAGTAGAGATCAGCGGACTCTCGTAGGAACTTAATTCCCAACCAGGGAGCCACGGTCCCTTGAAGCGGAATTAAATCAGTTGGTAATTTTGTTTTTTTGAGTGATAGGTTGTGAGAAAGAGAGGTGAGTAGTACACGCAAGAAAGATTTCGCACATCTCACAGTCGTTCTTGTCTATGTAGTACAATTCTTAAAAAAAATTTATGCGTATTTTCTCAATTACGATACAATCAGCACGCCCCCGTCCATTATGTTTTATTTCCGTCACAAAAAAATACAAATTAACCCAGTTCAGTTTTCTTTGACATTGTCGACATTTTTCATTTTTGTTTTAGTTTCAATTTGGTTATTAACCAAAATATGTCCTTCTTCATTGAAATTTCAGTTTTTAACAATCTTCTCTTAAACGTCTTCCAAACATGATTTCCTGTTTATTTGTGTTAATAATTGTCCGCTCCACTTCAATATGAGATCAAATCTATTCCTCATCTTGTTATGAATAA